>CM021104.1:373966630-374066778 GCA_007115665.2 Sequoiadendron giganteum
GGGTTTAAGGTTTGAGGGTTGAGGGATTAAGAGGGTATAGGGGTTCATAGATTAGGGTCTAAGGGTTGAGGGATTAGGGTTTAACGTTTGAGGGTCGAGGGTTGAGGGATTAGGGTTTAAGGGTTGAGGGTTGAGGGTTGAGGGATTAAGAGGGTATAGGTGTTGAGGGATTACGATTTAAGGGTTGAGGGTTGAGGGTTGAGGGATTGAGAGGGTATAGGGGTTGAGGGATTAGGGTTTAAGGGTTGAGGGTTGAGGGTGAACGACTAAGAGGGTATAGGGGTTGAGGGATTAGGGTTTGAGGTTTGAGGGTTGAGGGATTAAGAGGGCATAGGGGTTGAGGGAATAAGGTTTAAGGGTTGAGGTTTGAGGGTATAGGGGTTGAGGGATTATGGTTTAAGGTTTGAGGGTTGAGGGTTGAGGGATTAAGAGGGCATAGGGATTGAGGGATTAGGTTTTAGGGGTTGAAGGTTGAGATTTGATGGATTAAGAAGGTATAGGTATTGAAGGATTGGAGTTTAAGGGTTGAGGGATTAGGGTTTAAGGTTTGAGGGTTGAGGGTTGAGGGTTGAGGGATTAAGAGGGTTGAGGGGTTGAGGGATTAGGGTTTGAGGTTTGAGGGATTAAGAGGGTATAGGGGTTGAGGGATTAGGGTTTAAGGTTTGAGGGTTGAGGGTTGATGGATTAAGAGGGTATAGGGGTTGAGGGATTAGGGTTTTAGGGTTGAGGGGATTAAGAGGGTATATGGGGTTGAGAGGGATTAGGGTTTAAGGTTTGAGGGTTGAGGGTTGAGGGATTAAGAGGGTATAGGGGTTGATGGATTAGGGTTTAAGGGTTGAAGGATTAAGAGGGTATAGGTGTTGAGGGATTACGGTTTAAGGGTTGAGGGTTGAAGTTTGAGGGATTAAGAGGGTATAGGGTTGAGGGATTAGGGTTTAAAGGTTGATAATTAAGGGTTGAGGGATTAAGAGGGTATAGGGGTTGAGGGATTAGTGTTTAAGGGTTGAGGGTTGAGGGATTAAGAGGGTATAGGGGTTGAGGGATTAGGGTTTAAGGGTTGAGGGTTGAGGGTTGAGGGATTAAAAGGTTATAGGGTTTGAGGGATTAGGGTTGAGGGTAGAGGGTGGAGGGTAGAGGGTTTAAGGGTTTCATATTTAAGAGGATATAGGGGTTGAGGGATTAAGAGGGTATAGGGGTTGAGGGATTAGGGTTTAAGGGTTGAGGCTTGAGAGGATATAGGGGTTGAGGGATTAGGGTTTAAGGGTTGAGGGTTGAGGGTTGAGGGTTGAGGTTTGAGGGATTAAGAGAGTATAGGGTTTGAGGGATTGGGTTTTGGGTTGGGATTAAGAGGGTATAGGGGTTGAGGTATTAGGGTTTTAGGGTTGAGGGTTGAGGTTGAGGGTTGGGGGTTGAGGGTTGAGGGTTGAGGGTTGAGGTATTAAGAGGGTATAGGGGTTGAGGGATTAGAGTTTAAGGGTTGAGGGTTGAGGGATTAAGAGAGTATAGGGGTTGATGGATTAGGTTTTAAGGGTTGAGGGTTGAGGGATTATAGTTTAAGGGTTGAGGGATTAGATTTTAAGGGTTGAGGTTTGAGGTATTAGGGTTGAGGGTAGAGGGTAGATGGTTGAGGATAGAGGGTAGAGGGTTTAAGGGTTTCGAGTTTAAGAGGATATAGGGGTTGAGGGATTAGGGTTTAAGGGATTAAGGGATTAGGGTTTAAGGGTTGAGGGTTGAGGGATTAAAAGGGTATATTGGTTGAGGGATTAGGGTTTAAGGGTTGAGGGTTGAGGGTTGAGGTATTAAGAAGGTATAGGTGTTGAGGGATTAGGGTTTAAGGGTTTAGGGATTAAGAGGGTATACAGGTCAAGGGATTAGGGTTTAAGGGTTGAGGGTTGAGGGTTGAGGGTTGAGGGTTGAGGGATTAAGAGGGTATAGAGGGATTAGTGTTTAAGGGTTGATGGATTAAGAAGGTATAGGGGTTGAGGGATTAGGTTTTAAGGGTTGAGGGATTAAGAGGGTATAGGGGTTGAGGGATTAGGGTTTAAGGTTTAAGGGTTGAGGGTTGAGGGATTAAGAGGGTATAGGGGTTGAGGGATTACGATTTAAGGTTTGAGGGATTGAGGGTATAGGGGTTGAAGGATTAGGGTTTAAGGTTTGAGGGTTGAGGGATTAAGAGGGTATAGGGGTTCATGGATTAGGGTCTAAGGGTTGAGAGATTAAGAGGGTATATGGGTTGAGGGATTAGGGTTTAAAGTTTGACGGTTGAGGGTTGAGGGATTAAGAGGGTATAGGTGTTGAGGGATTACGGTTGCAGGATTGAGGGTTGAGGGTTGAGGGTTGAGGGATTAAGAGGGTATAGGGGTTGAGGGGATTAGGGTTTAAAGGTCTAGGGTTGAGGTTTGAGGGATTAAGAGGGTATAAGGGTTGAGGGATTAGGGTTTAAGGTTTAAGGTTTGAGGGTTGAGGGTTGAGGGATTAAGAGGGTATAGGGGTTGAGGGAATAGGGTTTAAGGGTTGAGGGTTGAGGGTATAAGGGTTGAGGGATTAGGGTTTAACGTTTGGGGGTCGAGGGTCGAGGGTTGAGGGATTAAGAGGGTATAGGGGTTGAGGGATTAGGGTTTAAGGGTTTAGGGTTGAGGTTTGAGGGATTAAGAGGGTATAGGGGTTGAGGGATTAGAGTTTAAGGGTTGAGGGTTGAGGGTTGAGGGTTGAGGGTTGAGGGTTGAGGGTTGAGGGTTGAGGGATTAAGAGGGTATAGGTGTTGAGGGATTGCAGTTTAAGGGTTGAGGGTTGAGGGATTAAGAGGGTATAGGGGTTGAGGGAATAGGGTTTAAGGGTTGAGGGTTGAGACTCTCCCTCATACCCTCTTTATCTCTTAGTTCTCTCTCTCTCTCACTCACTCCTATCTCTCTTCCCTCTATCCTTAACCCTTAACCCTTTAAACCTGTTGAAACAAGAATTTTCATAAAAATTCTAAGTATTTTTTCAATTGAAATCCAAAATTCCTACTCTTATTTTCATAAAAAATCACATTATCGCCATTCACAATGTCATTTTACCCTTTACCGCGATAAGGTTTGAGACTCTCCCTCCTACCCCCTCTCTCTAAGGTCTCTCTCTCTCTCTCTCTCTCTCTCTCTCTCTCCTCTATCCTTAACCCTTAACCCTTTAAACCTGTTGAAACCAAAATTTTCATAAAAAATCTAAGTATTTTTCAATTAAAATCCAAAATTCCTACTCTTATTTTCATAATAAATCACATTATCGCCATTCACAATGTCATTTTACCCTTTACCGCGATAAGGGTTGAGACTCTCCCTCCTACCCCCTCTCTCTCTGATGTCTCTCTCTCTCTCCCACTCAATCCTATCTCTCTCCCCTCTATCCTTAACCCTTAACCCTTTAAACCTGTTGAAACCAAAAAAATTATCTAAGTATTTTTTCAATTAAAATCCAAAATTTCTACTCTTATTTTCATAATAGATCACATTATCGCCATTCACAATGTCATTTGACCCTTTACCGCGATAAGGGTTGAGACTCTCCCTCCTATATCTCTCATGTGTGTATCTCTCTCACTCCTATATCTCTCCCCTCTATCCTTAACCCTTAACCCTTTAAACCTATTGAAACCAGAATTTTCATAAAAAATCTAAGTATTTTTTCAATTAAAATCCAAAATTCCTACTCTTATTTTCATAATAAATCACATTATTTCCATTCACAATGTCATTTTACCCTTTACCACGATACCACTATCACATTAGCCACCCCTCATAACACTTACCATACCTCTCTACCACAGTTCATCACCAAGTAGCTCACGGTAGGATGGGGAGAGGAGCCACTACCATATACCGCACCTTCCACACTATACCACTACACCTCAGGGGTTCAAGACACAACCCATGGTAGAGCAGTACATTAAAGAAAGGTACCAATGACACACCGCAGTACCGCAGGGGAGTGGAAAAGGACACAAGCTAGTGTGGTAACTAAGTCATTGGGTCATTTAAAACACACCAATCACATTAGTAAACATCAAAACATAAAATTGAGCTCGACACAAAGATTTGAATTGTGTGAATTTATGAGACAAGAGTAAATGTATTTTGTATTGAAATACACAAAACAAGTTGATATTTTCACTCATAACATCTGAAACCAAGTTGCAGATGAGCTCAAATTTTGGGAGTAAAGGGAATTCCTCAAAGCGAGTTCTATCCCCAGGTAAGCTTTGCTCATCATTCTTTGCAAATTTCATAAAATGGCACCAAAGAATATTGAAGTAGGAGTTAAAAGGGATGAAACCAAAACCAATAAACCCTCCTTGAAATCACCATTGCTTTTCTTGTTGTCTAGTTCAATAGAGAAAGGACCTAAAAAGGTTTTTAGAGACTTAGCACAAGGCTGTAGAGACCCGATTATACCTCAGTCGGGTTGGAACCTTTACTGGTACTTTTATCGAAATATAAATGACAAGGTTCTAGCACCAAACCTGTGGACCCTAGATTTGGCTAAAATGGTTGTCCCTAATGTTTTCATTGACATTGAGCTAAATAAATCCCTTGCCCACAAATACCATGCCCCAACCAAAATTCTTAAGCTTCCAAATTGTGAGTGCTTAGTTGATGTCACAAGAGATTCCATTATAAAGTGTTTCAAGTTGAATAAACAAGTTGTAATGGAGGTGAATTTAGTTAAACTGGATTAGGAGTATAAGAGGTTGAGAAGAACATACCAAAGTGATGAGCTTACCCTATACATGAAGAGAGGTGATGATAACAAAAAACTCCCCTTCCCTTCCTCTAAAATGGAACCTTTCCAAGTCTCATAATTTCAAGTTTATTTCAAAAAAATATTATTATGCATTGTGTCAAGTCTTGGGGATAGATGCAGAGGAACATATGTCAATGGGATTGATGAGAATGGCCATGATAATTCAACATTTTGAATCAAATATAGAGTTTTATTTTTCATCTATAATTGAGGAACAAATACATGAGGGCTTGCTGCAAGTTAGGGAAGCTAAGGCCCCCATTACTTTTAGGAAATATTATTTATTGTGTCACTTAATCCCATGTCAGAATGAAATGAAGTGGACTAAAAGAATGAAATTGTGTACACAAGAAAATGGAGGAAGACTCCCTATGCAAAAGCGGTGTTACATCTAGGATAGTAGATGTACAAAGTATGATTTCATAGTGTTTCAAGATAAAGAAAAATCTTAGACTGATAGCTTCCCTTGGTTACCCAACGCCAAGATTTCTCGAATCATTGATGAAAGTGATGAGGCTTGTACAATATAGGCCATACTAGAGCTATACCCATAACTATGCTGACTGGTTTTTTATGCCTCAACACACAATTATCAAAGTATATGGATGCAACCAAGCACCACATATTTTTCCTCTCTAAGATTCATGGAAGATGATAATTTTATCCACACCAATGAATTTAAGGATTTTTGGATTAAAATGAAAATGAAACAATTTGATGAAAGGTTGAAAATCAATCTTATTGGAGCTGATAGGTCAAAGAAAGTTGAGATCTAGGCTCAAAAATTTGCAGAGTTAAGTATTGATAACATTAATGTCACCCCCCAGGAGGTGAGAGAAATGGTATTGAAAAGTGATATGCTAATTATACTAGGGATGGAGTTGTCTAAAATGTTTCTTCTAGATCAGATCAAAGCACAGGATGACCCCATGTTGGTAGTAGAATTTGATTTAGAAGAGGGTGTCTCAGGAACAAGGTATAATCCTACTACCCACAGACTTGCTCTATGGACAAAACAGAAAAATACAGGGAAGCCTCAACTCTTGGATGTAGTATAGGAATTGAGGGGGTCAGCTATGGTCAGAACAATGAGAGACACAACTCCCACCGAAGCTACCACTATGACCATGCATTCTGCAATGTTCACCAAGGATGTAGTAGAAAATATGGAGAAGAAGATCAATGAATATGACAAGAGATTAAAATTATCGAATGATGAGGTGAACAAGTTGTTTATTGAAAATGTAAAGCTAAAACAACACTTGCAGCAAGCTACCACAGTGAGATGAGATGAATTAATTGTCTATCACCCACGTATCCAAGTAGAGGATCCACAAATACAAAAAATAAGAGATGAAATTTATAAGCTGAAGAAGCATAACATGGAGGATGTCGAGAATCATATCATAGAGAACCTAAGGAGGATATTGGAGCATAGAGTTAGGATATTAAAGGAGAAGATAAATGGAGTACATGAAAATTTTAGTAATCTGATTAAAGCTCTGGAACAGATAAACACTAACTCCCCTATCCTTGAAGAACTCCAAAAGAGATGGCAACCCACCTTCCACATACTGACCATTTTATACAAAGCTACTCATAGGGATCCAGACGCCCCATCAAAGCTCAAACCTACACAAGAAATGGTAAAAGGTGTGATTGATGAGTATAAGTATTTGGTGGATATAAGGAAGATAGTGGAAAGTAGGAGTACATTTGACTCCATCAAATGCATCTTCAGCCCGTCAATCCTCAAAGATGATTGTCAGTTAAAAGGTATGAATGAATAGAGAGAAGAGTTTGATCAGATGATTCCTAAATGCTTGGTGCATATACAAGATAAGGGGGAGATCAATCTCATCAATTTCCATACTTTACTTGATGGGATCATCATGTTGGATAGTGGATATACAAAGTTCATGGTGGATTTTAGAAACCTCAAGGATAACAGATGGAAGAATCACCTTACAAACTTTGCAGCTACACAGGAATTCAAATGGCCAAGCAACCTGACAATTAATAAGTGGCAAGAAAAATACTTGGGCTCTGAAGAATATTAATTATGTGCATCATGAAGGGGAAGTATCTTGAATAGGTCATCGATGACCATGGGTACTTCTATGGAGATTAATCAAGCGGGCAGATGTGTTTAATTATCACTTTAATTCATTTTTTAGTTATGTCTAACAAACTTTATGAAAATGCATTTTGAAACATTGTAAAAGGTCTGAAGCTTGTTGCCTCTCGTATATATAAGAGAGACCAAGACCAGAGAAAAAGATAGAATATAGATAGGAGAAAATAGTAGTAGAATAGGGATAATTAATGGATAGCAGAAAATGTTCCATAATGTTTATATTCTGAAAGACTATGTTGCGAGCAGTATTTTGAAGAAGTCAATGAAAGATCTTTGATTTTGTGGCGTTATCTTGGTATCAATTATTTGTTGAAGTTATTCAATTATCTGGTTGTCTCCATTTTAGTGCTTCTTTATTATTTAAATTGGTATATCAAGTATATATTCAATTTATCAATGCACATTTGTTTTATTTGTGTGATGTGATTAATTGGTTTCCTTAAAGGAATTAAAATACTTCTAGTCAATCACAGTAATCTGGAAGTATTATTTGGGTCAGTAAGTAGAACCATATAATTAGGATTGTCAATTTGTCTCCAATTTGGTGTTATCTATGTTCTTGAATAATTTATTCAATTGGTTTTTTCAAGTAAAGACTAAAATCCTTTTGATAAATTATAAGTAACCTAGTTTTGTCAGTTGGATAAGTAAGTAGAGTTTTTCAACCACTTTCCTGCACATTTATACAAGTTATAAACCAATATTAGTGTGCCAAATAGTTTGAGTTATAACCAATATAAGTCATTCATTCTAGATCTTTATTTGACTCCGTTTACCCAACAGGGTACTGGTCTCACCCATTTCATTATTTAGTTTTATCAAATCTATTTTAAAAACTTTACATCTATTAACTAAACATATTTATATACCTTGATATTGCTTATACAATTTATACCAAATTATCCATTACATCTAATTCACTTTCCATTGCCACCGTAAGTAGATTTCATTAGTTAAGAGTAGCATAGCTTTCAAGTATGCTTCATTAGTAAGGTCAACCCACCTAGGTATAACAGAGCCTGAAGAGTAAGGAGTCATCAACCTAATAGGTTAACTTCATTCATTGGTTCAAAAACATTGCAAGTCTGATCATAGAGCCCGACATCCTCTTGGGACTTGAAACCTGCATTTTTGAGACCCAACAAAACCCTTAACCCTTAAACCCTCTACTCTTAACCCTCTACCCTCTACCCTCTATCTCTCTCCCATTCCCTCTCTCTCTCTCAAATATCTCCCTCTCTTAGGTCTATCTCTCGTTATTCAATCAATCCCACTCTCTCTTTCTCCCACTCTCCCTCCCCCTCCCTCTCTCCCTCTCTCCATCTTTCTCCCCCTCTCTCACTCTCTCCCACTCTCCCTCTCTCCCACTCTCCCACTCTCTCGCACTCTCTCTTTCTCCCACTCTCCCCCTCTCTCCCTCCCTCTCTATCTCCATCTCTCCCACTCTCTCTCTCTCTCTCTCCCTCTCTCCCACTCTCTCTTTCACCCACTCTCTCTTTCTCCCATTCTCTCTATCTCAACCCTACACCCTCTACCCTTAACCCCGAGCCCTTAAACCCTAAAACTCTCAACCCCCCTCCCTCTCTACTATATATCTTTCCTCTCCCTCCTCTACCTCTCTCTCTCTCACATGCACACACACACACACTCAAACACTCACCTCTATCTCTTCTACTATAAGGGTACAAGGGAGAGATATAGAATTAGGGTAGAGGGTATACACAAAGAGAGAGAAAATAAATCTCTTAAAAAAATTATCTTTCACATAACACGAGCGTGTTTTGAAGAAGTAGATATATGTTCATTTTAGCAAGAAATAGCGCACTAGGGTTATAACACGAGTGCATTTTATCTTGCACTAAAAACAGTAAAAAAAACTCAATATACCCGTGATCTCAAGGCCCACATTTTGCATATTCTCCTAGTTTTGCACAAGCGAGGACAAAAAGATGCTTTGTGATGATGTTGTGAAGTGTGCATGCATGCTTTTCACATTCCACCACCTTTGCATGAAATAGCAGAGTTTTCACATTGAAAGGCATATAATATCAATTCAAATCTGAATTCCATTCAAAAGTGATATACAATTGAAGTTTGGAGGGGAACAAGCTTTTGAAAAAGTCAAATTGTTGAGGAGTTTGAAGAAAGAAGAATCAAAAGCTACATAATTGGGTTGAACTCCTCCATTTGAAGCTCTGGTTTTTTAGCTATGTGAAGTCTTTACACATTTTCTTTCATTCTATTATGGCTTGCTTTCATTTTTGTTATTTTGCATATTCCATGTTGATCATTGTTTGTTTGTCATTATAACCTTAAGTTTTCAATGCACATTTTAAATTTCACAATTATATACACTTGCCAATTACATTTTTAAACTTAAAGGGAGAAGATCAACCAACAAACTCAGTCATCTTTTCATCAAATCCTTCAATTTCACTTGATTTCATATTTCCACAAAACATTAGAACTTGGCTCCAACTCTTAACCATTCAATTCCTTCATAAACCAATTAACCATCATAAAATTGATTGTAACATAGCATAAACCTGATTAGAAACTCAGAACCATTCAATTCCTTCATCATTCACTAATTCACTCTTCAATGCAACTTACATGGCAAAATAACAACAAATCATGGATTCTTGCTACCAACCTTTATCCAGACATCCAAGACACTATAGTCAGCATGTTATTGATTGAAATAAACCAAATACACATTCAAAAACCACTGATCCATTAGGATCTTTAATTCTTGCAGTTATAACATCATTTTGCATAAGGAGTCAACTTTGCTCAAAACAACAAATTCCACAAGTTAGCCTTTCTAACTTCTACCAAGCATTGAGAAATATTTTCCAACATCTTTTAAATAGTTTCCAAACATAAACAATCAACCTTTTTATTATTTTATCAGATTCACTCCTTCTAGCAAACTATCCACCATATTCCAATAGAGTCACCAAACCCTTAAATTAGGTGATCCATCTTCACTCATTTTATATCTTTAAAACCTAAAGGCACAATTTGAATCCCATTTTGACATACATTCGCATACATTAATGTTAGTTAAACTTTTTTTGAAACAAACATCAAAAAACTTGACTGAACACTAGAATAAGCCTCAAATTAGGCCAAATTTACAAATGAAGTATCCTAAAATCACCACCAAAACACCTAATAACTCTAAACAATCTTTAGCCAGGTCAGAAAACACCAGATTCAACCAATTTTAGGAATGGAAAGGCTCAAATAAATGTTGTTCAACAGAACCCTTACTTTATGCTCCCAAACAAGCTTTCCAAATGAGGGTTTATTAGAAAAGCATACTCCAAACCTTCACATGCATTGCCACTTCTTGAAACACGTTTAGAAATTTTTACCCATGCTTTAGGAAAAAACTTACAGTCTCATTGAATTCTCTTTCCTCAATCACCAACTTGTAACCATCCATTTTTATTAGAAAACTTCTATATTTCTTGAGAGGATAGCAACCAAATGATGGATTTTTGTTTTCCCCTGCACAAAAAAACATGCACACACCTTACATAGCCTAAAACTAACCTACTCCACTGAACTACAGAGCCTAGATCGTGGAGTAGTCATAATGAACCTTCTTAGACTCTCAAACCCCCCTAGTGCACCAAAACCACATCTCTTTGAGGCATTTTGTTATTTAACAATTGAATTACCTTGTATATTGATGCAATCAGGGGAGGTCCTACAACACAACTCAACACAAAATCAACCAACAACAACAACAATTCACAATTAACAATTCATAAAATTCTTCACTTTCACCAATTCAACAGTTATCCTTGTAGCATAGCTAACTCACTCAACCAAGTATATCTTTTAGAGAAGGTATTCTCAGGCAAAGACCTAACCCTTCTCAAATTCCCAAAATGGCACACAATAACATATCAACAAGCCACAATAGGCTTCTTTGTTACAACTTCATCAAAACTGGATTTCTACACCAACTAGGCCTCAAATTAGGCCTCTTTTACAAAGGACCTTATCTTAAATCCTTTTTTAAAACACCAACCTCAATTGGGAAGTAGTCTATATATTATCAAACCAAGGATTCCATAATTTTTTTTCAGAAAATCACTCACCAAAGTGCCAAATCACAAAACCCTCTTTTTTACCCAAGAAACTAGGGGTTTATTAAAAAACACTCATCCAACCCTCACACAATCTTATGAATAATTCAAACAGGTCTAAAATGGATTGAAAAAACTCAATTCAACAAGAAACCATGCTGCCCCAACACAAAACACACTTTATCATATCAAAACCACTTGAAATCTAATGGAAAACTCAATTTTTCACTCTAGGGCTTCATGCCCAACACCCTTTTAGACCTCCCTTGCACACAAATAGCATTCCCTCACCTATTTATTGATGATGTAGACCCATTCCACCAATTACAGTAATCACAGTGAGTGGAATGGGCGAATTTACATAATTGAGACCTTCAAAACCCTTTAATTAGGGCACACAAACCTGCAGTAAGAGATTCACTCCAAACTACCACTTCAATCAAAGTTACAGTCTCAAATCAAATGAAAAACATTGTTAACACATGCCCCAAAGTGATTCAAGAAGATTTATATTCAAAACCTCTTTGTACAGTCCGTTCCAAGGCTGCGAAAGACAAAGAAATACAAGAAATCTGAGAAAATAGTGATTTTTCAATTCAATCTTCCTTCAAATCTTCAAAATCAATCTTTGCATCGATGTTCTCCAGCATATATATGATTTTTCCCACAAAAATAACTGTCCTAACACCTTCAAATGACCTTTAAAATGGTATGACTGTTTGCCTTCCTCAAAATATGCTTTTTACAACTTTACAATTTTTCCCTTTTGCACAATTGGAAATTTACCAATGGTTTTTGCAATTTTGAAATCTAAACCTTCTAAACACCTAGGAAACATCAAAAATGACTCATTAAAATGGAAAATGGTCTTATTGACCTTATTTAATGAAAAAATTCCAAAATCCCAAAGGCTAGACAACAACTTCTTGAATTGACAATTTTCATTCAATGGTGCTCCTACACCATGTATGCTTCCAAATTTTGTATACACATATATATGACATAAGTTTTAAGGAAGAAAAATAAAAAATCATTTCTCAATCCTTTATCATGGATGTGCATACCACATGGCTTGCCCATTCTTCCATTTTGAGCCTATCTTGCAATCATGGCATGCCACATTACCACATTTATTTAAGGCATTCCATTGAAAAAATCATGTGACCTTTGTCTATGATAGAAATACTCTTATACATGATGATTGTAAGTATTCTTTATGAAGCCTTGAATGATATATATTTTGATTTATCTAAATGGATACATTTTTTGGGAGCTAATATTTGTCTCATTACCATGCTACAGGTAAAATTATCTTTCATGCCAAAGAAACGAACAAGGAAGAAACTAACAGACGAAGAGTATGAAACCTTAAAAAAAAAGGAGAGAGACCAGGTGGCGGCATATCGTGAAAAGAAGAAATTGGAAACGATTGACGAAAACAAGCCAATTGAAGAGGAACGCCAACCGTTAAAAATAGAAAAGGAATTGGCAGCACAAAAGGCACGAATACGAAAGCATCATGGTAAGACAGATTTAGATACCGTAGTTGGAGACACACCCTCTACAGAAAGTGAATATGAAGGGGCACCATTAAGCACAAGTAAATATGGAGGGACACCATCTACCGCAAGTGAATATTGTTGGACACCATCCAACGCATCTAAATTTGAGAGTACATCATCACTTGGATTTGATGAAGAAGGTATGCCATCATCCCCACGTGAACCTCTAGGTATTTCTTCTACTCCACCCTCGATCGAAGGTACGCAATCTAGCCCACCTCAATTAAATATTGATGAAATTCGTAATGTTGAGATGTATGTACCTAGGAGAACACCACCTAGAATTTTGTGTAGAAAGCCAAAGTATTTGATTAATATTGATGAGGATATTTTGCAGCACATGGAAGGTAAGATTTCAACATGCACTTGTAGAAGATATTCTGATAAGATTTGGAAATTATTCTTTGAAAGGCTAAATGAGACTGCAAGATGTCAACTATTTGTTGAAATGATGCGGGGTGTAAAGTATAGAAACATCATGAAGACTCTTGGGTTGAGAACATCGAATGCATCAAGTGAAAACAATATTGTGAAGAATCTAATGGATGCTTATGAGAGTTTGGGTAAGACCTCACGCTCAAAGGATAGTAATGTCACTCGACGTGTCATTACATCGACTTTGGTAAGTTGTCAAACAAAGAGAGATCGTCTCATTAAAAATACGAGTGAACAAATGAGAATTAGTAGAAAAACTTTATCAAGATCCGTTCAAAGGCAGCAAAGAATTGAGGGCACCGATTCAAATGAATTATGGGCATTCTCAGGGAGACTGCCATGAAAAGATAAAGAAGTTGTTGAAGCCTTGAGAACACTAATTGAAGAGTATTGGAAGAATAACAGAAGGCCATCTCTGAATCAAAGCGATGTGGTAAGAAGGAGAATCGGTAGTCGGAACCGTGAGCCACATCCAAAGCATTTTTTGGATATGACTCAAACCCAATTTTTTCATAAATTTCAAAATAATTATCCTCAAATTAGTATTTCTCAAATATTTTTTGAAATTCTTAAACATTTTTATGTCAAGATAAATCACACACGCACTACTTGTTGTTGTAGACTACATATTGAATTCTCTAACCATTATGATTTTTATCATTCTATATGTTTAGATTTGCATACCAACGATGTTTTGCAGGATTGTGGCATAGAAGCCCCACCAAAATATTCAAGAGAGTTCTTATCAAAAAAATTATGTGAAATAGAGGATGGCTAGATATTCTTTAGGACAACATGCTTCGATGGTTCAAGTGAGTGTTGCGGTGGCAAGCAACGTATGCCAATATGTCAACATATGGAAAGTACAGATGAGGTGGGACAAAAACTAGTAGAGTTCAGAAAGTATAAAATAGTGGCATATGCTACAAAAGATGGGTCTCAAGCAAAAAGGTGTGATTTGGTTATTCATAATATTCCAATGTATCAGTTTATGTCCATGTTTCATGACAATATATTGTTTGAGTATGCAGTGCATACCCATAGAGCCTGATGGTTGGACATGCAATTCAAGCTATGTAAGGACACCTTTAAAGTTGGCAGCATAGTATCATTAGTTGACTTTGTGGAGAACTACACTCTACATCCATAGTGTGAGGTGCAGTCATAGTATTACAACTCCACATAGGTTTTGATATTTGTGCACATAGCATTCATTCATGCATCTGATAGTACATAGGACCAAAGGAAGGTATTGAGGGAGTACCACTTTTACATTAGTGATGATCATACACATTCTCCAGAGTCCGTGCAAGGTTGCTTCCAGATGTTCTACAATGGTTTGGATGGGAAGAGCATAGCATACAGTTGACATATAATATGGTCGGATAGCTGTGCAACACAATTCAAGAACTCGCACATGTTCTACTAGTTGTGCAGGATGCATGTCATTACAGGTGTTCAACATATGTGTAAATTTTGTGAGGCCGAGCATGGAAAGGGGGAGCATGATGGTGCAAGAGCATGCATCAAAAGAGCATTAGCACAAGAAGAGTTAAAGTATAAAGATAGTGCAAAGTTGACAGATGCAAGATCGATCGTCGAGTGGTGTAATACTTCGATGGGTCCAGGTAATGAAGGTACGTCTTCAGTTCGTAGATTTTTTTGGTTGATGGATGATACTAAAATTGCACCATATGAGGATTGTTGTACACTAACAGGATCGAGTGAGCTACACCCTTTCCTTAGCTCAAATGTAGGTTCATGGAGTATTGATACATGGAAGATGGCATGCTTTTGTTCTTCATGTACAATGAAATTCTGGAATGATTGTGAGTCAGGGGAGTGGGTTGACAAATGGTTGACAAGTTATCTTAGCCCACTTCACACATATCGCCCTCTAACAGAATTGGAACTGACACAGATGGAATCATCGGTCGACTTTGACCACGTATTAGATCTATTTCAACCAAGTAATATATCTACTTTCTTAGTTGTTGAAATTCCATATTGTTATCTTACTTTGTAGTGTATTCGTAATGTTGACTAATTTGAAGAGATTTGTTGTACATATCAATGCAGCGCATGTTTATGTAGTTATTGCAGATGAAGAGAACGAAGAGGGAATGAAATATTACTTATTTTTTTGTGTTAAGGCCAAAAAGAAATTGGAGGCCCCAGTTATAGATGGAGAAAACATTGAATACCCTATAGGCTCAGTTGTGGTTACTGGAACATGGCTTAGAAAGTACCCACATAAGAGTGTTAAACATTGGTTGTTTCAAGACTTTCACACGCATCTTAAGATTCTTCATGTTGTGGCATCCAATGTTCATTTGACCAAATATTGGGGTAGACCTTTGAACAAAACCTTGTGGAAGATCTGTGAGTCTAACCATGAGGCAATATTTGACACAATAAAGAGTAGAGCAAACCCGGATGGTTCGTTGGATTAATTTGTAAGTATATGCACATTGGTTCTTATTAATTTTATACTTGTATGTACATTAATTTTTTTGATGCCAATGTTATCATCTTCTTTTACTTTTCCTATTTGTAAGTAACCTACTAAACATTGATTGGTGTCCCCTTACAGAAAATGCAGATTTATGAGCCATCCAAGAGAATCTCAACTAGAAAAGAAATGCAGCATCCTTATTTTGATGATCTTGAAAAATATAAATTATGATTTTAAGCCATTACAAAAGTGCGTGCGAAGCTTGGTGAGGGAATTTCAAGTTATTCGTTTGAAGTTAACCTTATCATGAGCACCTATGATGTAGACATTATAAGAGCATCTCAAATTTCAAGATATTCTATTCATGAGAGGTGTTGTGTGCAATAGGTATCTTGGAACTCCCAGTGAAGATGTATAACCAAGAGTGACTAAGTTGATAGACTTCAATGCCTATCTTTAAGTGTCTTCCATCTATTTTAATTTCATTTCTATTTTGGATGCTCTTTCTTTTTCTTCTTTACTTTGCGTATCTGTAAGTAAACTACTAAAAATTGATTGGTCTCTCCTTGTAGAAAATGTCGATTCATCATCCATCGAAGAGAATCTCATCCAAAAAATCAATGCAACATCCTTATTTTGATGATCTTGAGAAATCTCAATTCTGATTTGAAGCCATTATAAAAGAGTGTGTGAAGCTTTGTGAGGGAATCTCAAGTTACTCATTTGAAGTTAACCTCATAATGAGCACCTATGATGTAGACATTATAAGAGAATATTGAATGTATGAGTGACATTGTAAAATATCTATGAGAACAGACTACTTAACGCATTGTAATGAGATTTACTTGTAATGAGATTTACATAAATAATGAAATTTGGTGCAAGGGCACCAAGGTTATTAAGCAAATTTGGTTCATGGAAGTCTTAAGTTAGTTTTGTGTTTTGAGTTTTTTCAATTAAATAAGGTCATATTAGACCAATTTATAATTTAATAAGTCATTTTAGTTGGTTTTGGGGTCATTTTGGAGTTCATGTTCCATATTTGTCAAAATGATGTAAAATTGCAAAAATTGAAAAAGTTGCCAATGTGGAAAAAGTGCAAAATAATGTAAACTTGAGTGATTCTGATAGGAAGTGATTATGATAGCAATACAAGGAGGAAATAAACTCACTTACACAATAGAAAAGGATTTCAACCTCCTTCCTTCCCTCAAAACTCAATCTTGGCTTATTTTTAACTTTGCACCTAGTCACTCTTGTAGGTCTGCAGACCTATTTTTCCCACCTTAACTCTCATAATTACTTAACAACCTCTGCAAAAAACCACCATTTTAGGAACCCATTTACGCCTTCTTCAACATACATCAAGCCCTCATAAGACTCTTTTGGATCAACTTTCACAAAACAAACAACCCCCCTTTATTCTTCCTATCACACGCAAACCACCAATGGGCAGCATTAACGAGTTTGCCAAACCACCAATTCCTCCACTTTTAGGGCATGATAATCCCTCTAAAATCACAAACCCCAAAACCCTCTTCATTCATAATTTAGGCAAGGGTTTATTGACATACAAACCGACCCTCTTAAGACACCTCAGTAAAACAAAGTACCTAAAAGATTCTCTTAAAACAAGGTATACAGACCGACCCTCAGTAATTGGCTTCTAAAAATCACAAAATCACTTGAAATCCAACCAAACCAAAACTAAAATAGATTTAAGTGTGCTTCCCACTTAATTCCATCGAAAAGAGACCAAAATCGGTTTGAGTTTGAGATACATTCAACCGGATCGATCCCTTAAGGGTTCAAAGTGCAAAAGGGCAGCAATATTTGATGGGGTATTACTCGGAAATCGTAGTGCTTACGAAATATTTGTCTAAACCTACAAGATTGCATTAGGCCCCTCTATAATAACCTCTCTCGGTTTTTTTTATCTTGGAGTGGTTTTCCCGTGGTGTCCAATTTTCACTTGATGGAAAAAGTGTCAAATACAAGCAGTGCAAAGTTGCAAAGTGGTGCAACTTTCGTTCTGCAACTCGTGTGACCAAACAGAATGTTCCAACACATTCAAATAGGTATAATCATGCTAGGCATGGTCCTCTTTCACACCCAAACACGCGGAATTGCTTCGAGCTACGTTCAACCTTATCGATCCTTTAAGGGTCGAAAGTACAAAATGGCTACAAACTTCAGCATGATGTTACTCGGACATCGTGATGCTTAGAAGCTTCTCATCTGGTCCTATGGGATTTTGTTGGGCCCCTCTACAATAACCTCTCTCGGTTTTTTCTATCTCAAAGGCATTTTATTGTGGTGGCGAATTTTCACTTGGGGACAAAGTTGTCAAATGTAAGTAGTTGAAAGTTGCAAAGTGGTGCAACTTTTGTTCTGCAGCTTGTGTGACCAAACGAACCATTCCAACATGTCCAAATAGGTATGTTTATGCTAGGAATGGTCCTCTTTCACACCCAAACATGCGGAATCACTCTGACCTACGTTCAACCAGATCGATCCCTTAAGGGTTGAAAGTGCAAAATGGCTGCAAACTTTAGCATGTTGTTACTCAGATACCGTGATGCTTAGAAACTTATCGTCTGGTCCTATGGGATTGTGTTGGGCCCCTCTACAATAACCTCTCTCGGTTTTTTCTATCTTAGAGGCATTTTCTCGTGGTGGTGAATTTTCACTTGGGCAAAAAGTTATCAAATGCAAGTAGTTGAAAGTTGCAAAGTGGTGCAAATTTTGTTTTGCAGCTCGTGTGACCAAAAAAATGGTTCCAACACATCTTAATAGGTATGTTTACACTAGGCATGGTCCTCTTTCACACCCAAATACGCGGAATCCCTTTGAGCTACATTCAACTAGATCGTTCCCTTAAGGGTCCAAAGTGCAAAATGGTTGCAAACTTTAGCATGTTGTTACTCAGATACTGTGATGCTTAGAAATTTCTCATCTAATCCTATGGGATCATGTTGGGCCCCTCTACAATAACCTCTCTCGGTTTTTTCTATCTCAGGGGCATTTTCCCGTGGTGGTGAGTTTTCACTTCTGGAAAAAGTTGTCAAATGCAAGTAGTTGAAAGTTGCAAAGTGGTGCAAATTTCATTTTGCAGCTCATGTGACCAAACAGACTATTCCAACGTGTCCGAAGAGGTATTTCTATGATAGGCATGGTTCTCTTTTACACCCAAACACGTGGAATCGCTCTGAGCTACGTTCAACCAGATCGATCCCTTAAGGGTCCAAAGTGCAAAATGGCTACAAACTTTAGCATGTTGTTACTCGGATACCCTGATGCTTAGAAACTTCCCATATAATCCTATGGGATTTCATTGTGCCCCTCTACAATAACCTCTCTCGGTTTTTTTATCTTAGGCATTTTCTCATGGTGGTGAATTTTCACTTGGGGAAAAAGTTGTCAAATGCAAGTAGTTGAAAGTTGCAAAGTGATAGAAAATTCGTTCTACAACTCATGTGACCAAATGGACTATTCCAATGCATCTGAATGGGTACGTTTATTCTATACATGGTCCTCTTTCACACCCAAACATGTGGAATCTATCTGAGTTACATTCAACCGGATCGATCCCTTAAGGGTCCAAAGTGCAAAAGGGAAGCAATCTTTGATGGGCTATTACTCAAAAACCATGGTGCTTACAAACTATTCATATGAGCCTACGAGATCACATTGGGCCCCTCTAGAATAACCTCTCTTGGTTTTCGTAATCTCGGAGTCATTTTCTTGTGGTGTCTAGTTTTCACTTGATGGAAAAAGAGTCAAATGCAAGCAGTGTAAAGTTGCAAAGTGGTGCAAATTTCGTTTTGCAATTCGTGTGACCAAAAAAATTGCTCCAATGCATCTCGATAGGTACATTTACACTATGCATGGTCCTCTTTCACACCCAAACATACAGAATTGCTTCGAGCTATGTTCAACTAACTTGATCCCTTATGATGGCATGGAAAATAATTGAAAAGAGAAATATACACATGACAATTGAGTAGTCCAATTTTTCCACACAAAAAGCATATGATCATTGGAAACTCAAAGTTAGTGGTTGTTGAAGATTTTGAAGGAGAATATCAATCAAATATCTTTGTTTCTTTGTTAATTTTTTCGCATTTTCTTCATTTCCAACTTGTGTACGGGTTTGTACAACAGGAGTTTGCTCTAAGATGATCTGAATCTATTGTATAATGGTTTTAGCTTTGATTAGAATCCATTCTCTTGGAATTCTATTAAGTTCCAAGCAACTTAGAAATAGATTTCTGAAACAGGTTTGAACTTGCTCATACAAGGGTTTGAGTGTAATATGTTCAAATAGGCCATTCCACCTATTGTTTAGGTTGTGTCTCGATTGAATGGGCCTGATGTAAGTAGGATAGGGATTAGGAATTAAAAAATAGCATTGGTAAAGGAATTGGAAGAGATTACTAACGTCGCCCCTGTTGAAAATTCAGAATTTAGGCCTTAAAAGCAAGGCTAGAAGAGGTGAAAAGAAGAAATTGCTTGAGAATAAGTTAGAATAGGTTGGAAATAGAGTGAGGTTGTGGATTTTGATGTGTTCAAAATGTATGCAAGCATAGGGGAGGTCAAAATTATGTTATGGTATGATGCCCTAGTTGGGAAAAGAGGGGTTTTCAATGAAAAAGAGAGGTTTGAGGGAGTAAAAGTGGGTAAAGTCAGGGGGCAGCATAATTTGGTGGTCAATTAAGTTTGTACAAGAAGAATGAAGAGTGTTGGAAGAGGTTTTGAGGTTGTATGAGGTTTGGGTTCAGGTTCAAGGGTTCGGTTTGCCGGTTCAGCCAAAATATTTTGGAAGGGGGTTCAATTCGTTTTGAGTTCGTTAGTACAAAAAACATGTAAAAACTATATATATATATATATATATGCAACCTAGAAGCATGAATTAGGATTAGAATATCACATAAAATCATATAAACAATAAAACCACCATAAACTTGAATGCCATTTAAAACATGCATGATAAATATTCATCGTTGAAACTTGAATTGTGGTAGCTTGATATACACAATCTATTGACGTCAGGGTTCAATTTGTATGATTTTGAAAAAAGAAGCGAACTAAGTAGAGTTATCATGATTCTTTAGAAATCATAAGAATTTGTTTAGTACACTAGCCATTTTGATGTCTCCTTGCACTCTCAAACATTATTTTGTATCATTGTTACATTGGTCTTGAGAGTGGTAGCTTAATATAGCTCCACAATACAAAAACTGGTTTACCTATGCAGTGTAACAGTGGCATAGGCAAATTTTTCTTTGAAAGAACCAAAGGGTGATTTCACAATGGAAGTGTATAAACACATATCTTTTTGTTATATCAAGGATAATTTTTGAAATATTTTTATGAATCATTTCATGCAATACCAATTGAAAACGCATTTTTTGCTTTTACATAAAGTTGTTTAGCATCAATCAATTAATATTGAAGACAAACCATGAAGGACAACAATGATCAATGCAAGGGCTAACCAATTAATAAGTATACATGTGAATAAGGGAAGCACAAGTACTCAAAAACACGTAAGCCTTGAAGTATACACACGAATACATAGTATATGCAAATTAATACAAAGTATATGCATGAATACAAGGTATACGCATGAAAACACGTAAGTTGCAAAGTATACATTAGAATACACGTAATTCACAAAGTATACACATAAATTGTAAAGTACACACTTGAATACACGTAACTCATATCTATTGAACCATGGATTTATAATGCAAATATGGACACCATCGATACAAAAAAATTGTATTAACCAAATATCCATGTAGGTATACATCAATATATGTTGATATAAGTATAAAATATAGGTACAAAATAGTCATATAGGATTACGAGAATGCCATATAGGCATACAATGTCAAATATGTCCAATACAAAATATGTACAAAAATTCCATATAGGCATACAACAAAGGGCTCTAGAATCAAAAGTCATCGCTCTCCATCCCCTCAAAATAAACTCTTTCCCTTTGCTTGTTGATCGGATGGTGATACGTTTGTCACTCATTTATGCTGCAGTCAAGTAGTGCTCCTTGGTGCTCCTCCTAGTGTTTAGTTCTTCGTGAAGTTCTATCTATTACAATAAGAAGTAAAGACATTAATATATATAAATTACATTATAAAAGATGATATATTTAACAAAATAATCACTTACCACCATTTGATGATCACTCTCCTCAAGGGAAATATTTGCACGCCCAGGCTGAGGCATGCTAAAGCCCTGTATAAACCATCCAAATACAAATTAAACCACGAATCAATAATGGTTTTCTTTTTCACTAGAACTAACATCTATAACAACAAATGTAAATTGAAATTTAATAATTTGCCTCATACCTCCCCTGTCAGAGCCATCAAGGATTCTATAGCAGATGAAACACCGATCTCCATTGCCCTCATCATATTCAGAGGTGTTTCTTCTTGCAACAACTAAAAATAAAATAAATTATTCAATCATGAAAACTACAATAGCAATCCACTTCATGACTTATAATGTATGAGATAATAAACAAAATTTTGAGTACTTATTAAACTATATATTTCTGACTATCATGCTTACTATTTTCCCTATCCATATCTTGTTTGAAAGCACATATTTTTAGGCTTTTACCCATAGCAACAATCCGGTGAACCATTTGATAAAATGCTTTCGTAGACATGTACGATAATTGTGGTGGAATAGAGAAGGCAGTTAACTATTTGAAAAAATGCCTCAAAGAAATGGGGTCTCATGGTGATGGAATGCCATTACAAACAAATGCACGTCATGGCATTCCATCACCATAAGACCACATTTCTTTCAAGCATTTTTTTAGACAGTTCATTGCCTTTTCTATGGTATTATTGCTTACTATTATGCTTTGATAGAAATTTTTCTAAGCATCCATAGTTTGTTGGAAAGCACCTATTTTAGGATTTTAGCCATAGCATAAAGGAAGTGAGTAGTCTAATAAAATGCTTTGGTACACATGTATGGAAAATGTGGTATCATAGAAAAGGTGGTGAGTTGTTTGAAGAAATTCCTCAAAGAAATGTGGTCTCATGGTGATTGAATGGAATTCCATCACCATGAGATCGCAATTCTTCGAGGCATTTTTTCAACCTACTAACTGCCTTGTCTATGCTATTGCTTACTATTATGCTTTGATAGATTTTTTCCAAGCATCCATAGTTTGTTGGAAAGCACATTTTTTAAGCTTTTAGCCATAACAGTGAGGAAATGAACTGTTTGACAAAGTTCTTTGGTAGACATGTATGGAAAATGTGGTAGCATAGAAAATGCGGTGAGCTGTTTGAAAAAGTGGTGCAGGTGCACCTTTACAAGAGCATGCCTCCATGAGGCAAATTTAGGATTTTGAGGTTGTATAGGTATTTTCATGATGTAATAAGGCTTAAATAATGATTTTTGAGTTTTTAATGGTCTTTGGTAGTCATTTTAGGCATAAATTGTAAAGTTGCAGAATCTTAACAAAAGTTGTCAATCAATGTTGTAAAAATGCAAAAAGGTGCCAAGTGGAGGAATATGAAGAGTCAAGGTAGTTGTAGAGGAAATCTTAGATGCTTAGTAATTTGAAATGATTGGGAAATTTTTTAAAATATGTGATTCATCATTTTTATCTGTTGTTGAAGCATTTTGAAGGAGAAAACTAATAAAATATCACTGTTATACTACTATTTTATGTGTTTTCCTCCATCATCTGCCAGTGTACGGTTCCATGCAAGTGGTAGTGCATCTGTAATGTGTTTGAATTGAAGGAGTTAGGTTTTGGAATCAATTTAAACTAATTTGAGCATTTCATATTGAGGTTCAAGCTTTTGGTGGCCTGATTTCTCTAGGAGTTCAGAAAATAGGGGCTAAGGGTTTGATTGCCCAAATGAACTAAAAAGTCCATTCCACCTTTTTGTAACAACTGTTTCTTGGTGGAATGGACCGGTCTAAAGTATTATTAGGTGTAGAAGTTAAGGAATTGGTTTGGTGAAGTTTTTGTGTGAGTTCTCCTTGCTGCCCTAGTGAAAAACCAGTTTTGGTGCCTTTTAAACAAGGCTAGAGTGACTAAAAAGAGGATAGGGGTTTAGAAGTGGATAGAATCCCATCAAAATTATGAGAGAAATTGAATTGGAGGGTTTTTATAATATCTAAGAGGTTGTAAGTGGTCAGAGAAGTGAATAAGTGTGAAACCCTAGGTGAAAGAGGGTGAAAACTAGTGAAAAAGAGTGATTTTGTGAAGGAAGTGTATGTAGATATTTGCAGCATCACTATTTGAGGATGGAATGAGAATGTACAGACATAAATAAGCCTAATTGAAGTGATTATAATCTTTTGAGAGATCAAAGCATAAGAGTTTCAATAATCCCTAATTGATTAAAGGGAAAGTGAGGGTTTTATGAAAAGGGGTCTAAATGAGCAAGAGGAGACCTGAAAGTTGAATAATCTGAGGCTTTCTTGGCTTTATTTTTAATTTTTGGAGGTTTCAAGTGTTGGTTGTGTTTGGAGAGGTTTCTCTTTGAAAAAGAGGCCTAATTGTAGCCTAATTCAGCATTAAAAGCCAAATTTGGGACAGTTGCTCCAAAAGAGTTGCAAGTGAGTTTCAGATATGTGAGAGCAGGCCATAATGGGTGCCTAGTTTGGAGCATAGACTAGGCAATGAACTATTTGAAAAGATGTCTCAGTAAAATGTGTTCTCATGGAATGCCATGACAAGCAAATACAATTGGAAGCTACTCCTAGACTTATTACTTATGCTATGTGAAGTAATTGCATCACTACTTATTTTGACTTTCTAAACAACTATATTGTAGTTGAAAATTTTTCATCTATCAACATCTAGTTATTAGTTCTGGAATGTGAAGTAATGCTTTGAGTTTGAATTATGTGCAATGCAATGTAATCAGCGATATGAATATAAACTACACAAATCTATTAAGTATAATTCATTAGTTAAACTCTTTATTCTATTACCTGCATGAAGGTTTTACTAAATCCACTGGTACTAGGAGGTGTTCCCTCGAAACCTCCAATATTAGCCTATTCAACATATAAAATCACATATTAAAATACCATTCATAAAACAATGCTATTAACATGTAATAAATTTAAAATTATTTACTAGTTAAATACCCCACCGATAGGTGTACTACAAAAATAAGTAGGTGTAGGGCCAGTGTATCTAGTATCAACACTATGACCCTGCAAGTTTAATAAAATCATAAAACTAAATTAGTTAATCTTGCATTTCAAAATCAAAATTTAATAAATTAAATTCAATGAACATGTTAACTTTTACCTGACTATCAATGCCATACATGTCATGCAAAATGTCAGTTACACTCTCCATCTCTATAGTTGCAGACAGATCCTGCGTAACAGCCTCCTGAGTGTCAGTGGGGTCATATGAACAAGTCGCTCTGCAAGGTTGACACACATGGAATCGAATCCCACCTATCAAAGACTCCCTTGGATGGCACTGTACAAGAGGGCTAACATGTTGGATGACACTCTGCATCAAAGAGTTGATGGTTTGTAGAGTATCTACGTCGGCACTCTCCTTCACAATGGAAGGGATGATGATGTGCTCATGAGGTGGCCTAGCGAGAGGTCATCTCGCTTGCCACATAGGATCCAACTTTGCATCAGGTCTATCTTGTGCCAACCCCCCACCTCTACCCTAGAAGTCCCTCATATAAAAAAAATTTGGGATTTTGTTCAAGATGAACTCAACATATAGTTTCCTAAGGAAATACTGCGGGACTTCACAATTGTTGCATGGTGGATCATCAAAAACCATGTACCACCTATCCTAAAAATATTTTGTAATCTCTTGGTGGTGGCACCGATGAATAGGAAACCTCTTTGCATTGAGGGAGATATTTCCATTTGACTGTGGGTCAGTGAATAATGCACACAAATGTAATTTTTAAATTTTTAAATCTTTTACTTCTTTATATGATAATTCATCTTAGTAAAAATCCCTAGCCACCTACCTCCTATCTTGCCAACTAGATAATTATTTATTGATTAAATCTACATTTCTTAACATATCTTGCAGTGAAGTTGCCAGGGTTTAATTCTTTCCACAGTTGAACCATTTCGATTGTTCAACCTCCCGATTAAATCCTCAATTTGTTTTTTATTGTTCTCGATTTCACCTATTAAATTTTTTTGAGTGCCAGGAGGGTATTGAGGGATTAGTGGAGGAGGTTGTTGTTGTGGTTGAGGATTTTTTTGCTGAGGATTTTCTTGTTGAGGATTTTTTTCTTGCTGTGGATTTTGAGGGTTTCCAGGTTGATTAACATCTCCTACAATTTCAAAAAATAAATATCAAATACAACCTAAAACTAACAAATTAAAAAAAAAAAATCCTTACCTCTTTGACCTCCTCGTCGATGTGGTGGCATCCTGGCAATGAATCAACAACCGCTGATGAAGATTTTTGTAAAAAATCTCCTCCTACAACACAAGCGCGTAATTCTAGGGTTTTTGGCCATGGGCAACAAGAAAAAAATAGTCACAAATGAAAATGAATTTTGACTTCTTTTTTTCTTTTAACATGCCATAATGCGAGCAAGTTATAACGTGCTCGTGTTATGAGTTTTCAAAAAAAAAAAAATGTGGCCACAAAATTGCTACCCATCTTCATGTACTAGCCCTACTTGTTTTTATCAATTCCTCATCTTCTGAGCTGGTATATTGGCACATATTTTTGTTAGATGTATCATCTGATAAATGATCATTTCCCTCTATGCTGGAAGTTGGTGATCCAGGAAACTTTAAACCAAGAACTTTATCCTGCAACTATCCATTAAGAAAAAAATTAGTAATTTAAAAAATATAAAACAATGTTTAAACGAAGTATACATGTGATTTATATCAAATTGGAAAATTCCTTACCACAATTCCTATTAGATTTGAATCAATTTTAGGAGGCATACTAATGACTAGAAGCTCATCATATATGTAATGTCTTTGTACAATCGCTCATTTGAATTGTTTCTTTCCACGACATAAAAAGCATCCACAAACAAAAAATTTCTCAAAGTATTCATCCCATGTACTATAGTCCTGACCAACCTCTTGTTCAGTACAATCATTTTTTGTGTCTGCAGGACCCATTGTCATATCCTCTTCCACCCACTGTCTTCTACGTGATTTAATAGTTTAAGGTCCACGTCCACGTACATATCTTGTTCTTTTGCTAGTTGAACACTCAGGCTCTGCATTTGCTCCAATCTCCATCTAAAATAATCAACAATATGCATTAATTTATGTCAAGATTGGATAATACATTATAAATTTCAATAATACTATGAAAAAATATTGACGTATCACAAAATGCCATCAGATCATTTTTTCCTAAGTTAAGTCAAAATTTGAGTACCTGATGTCCCACTTCATCCATTGTGTCCTCATTTGATATGACATGATCTGTTGACATGGCCTCGTCTCGCCCCTATAATACACAACATAGTAAATAATGTTTAGTACACCAATTATATCATTTCAACGAATATGCTATCCAACACAAAACCTCGCTTTAGTCATATATTTGGCATATTGATATCATGTTTTGGCCATCCTAATTTTCAAACTTTTCCCTTGATCATAGAATCACATTTAATCACCATTCCTGTGCATTTTCAACCAATAAGTTTGACCTTACAGGCCTCATGGAAAAAAAATGACTTTATCTCCTATATGTTGTAGCATTTGTGAATTCATAAACACCTTCCTCCTTTGGTTGAGTTTACTTTCTCTTCTTACCTCTATTGTATCTGCAAATTTCGTTGTCATATCTATTTCCACCTATTTTCCTCTCTATGATTTAGTAGTTCTACATCGTCTATGGCCTCCTTTGGATCCCATAATACACAATAATGACAATAGTCACATAACAATTGTGCACCAAGAGAATATTGGTGAAATTATCTTGTTAATACACTCGCTTTTTATTAAGATGCACTATGAAAAACAAAATAGGACATTGCAACATTTTTCTCTTCACAAAAATTTTACTTGTGGAATCTTGACAACTAGAGGTCAAATCTTATTATTACAAGATGACTACAAATTCACATCAAAAATACATTTAATTACAAGCTGACTACAAATAAAACCTATTTGTAATAATTTTAGCTGAACAGCCCTTCCATGGTTACTTGTTATCCTAGATGAAATAAAACCTATTACTAATAATTTTAGTTGGTTCTCTACCTTACACTTCTTCCACAAATTCATTAAAACCGTAGATATTTTCTATTTGAAAAATAGAGATTGGACTCCTTATTCTTGATTGAAACCTGATCTAATCAAGGATGGAATGATGAGATCTAAAAAAGTGTAAAAACATGTCAAAATATGTAATATATGCATGGATAAAGGCAATAGACAAATATATATAATAATACATGATGAATGATCTATCAATAATACATTAAATAAGGGTGGGTTAGTGGGATCAAAGAGATTACACAAAAAAATCCCAAACCCTAATCAATATAGTAGCAATGAAACATAGATAAGGGGTGCATCCAAGCCCTAATAAAGTATAATATGAATCATATCTACTTAAAAATGTTAAATTTATAACCTTAATGTAGAAGGATAAACTCTAAGGATGAAACCTAAGTGTGTTTAAGAATGTTTGGCTCATGAATTTACGTAAGGAAGAATAACATGCCTCACATAAATATCCCAAGTAAATTAATTAAATCAAAATGAATAAATAATATAACCTACCCAGGATAAAGAGTTGAGAGCAATAAAACCACTAAAATAAATGCTCAAAATTAAATACTAAAAATAATGGTATTTATTTATTGACTTCCATGCAAAATACATCATTTTGCATAGGTAGGCACTAAATTAGGCACACTTTGCACTGCCTTTAATGCCCCAAAGAGATTACTTTTAGGCTTCAAATTTGGTGCTAAATTCGGCGACTATAGTGCCGACTAATGAATCAAAAATGAAAAAATAAAAAATTCCCACGAAAACATTTGAAAAGTTTAGAAAAGCGTGTCATTTTTTCCATCGAGCTTTCTGGAAGCTCTCTTCTCAGCTGCCATAGGGTTTCACCTGGAAGTTGCATCTGGATATTTCATGGAGTTTTCTAAGTAAAGAGATTGTTGCAGTCGTGCATGGTAAGAATTTTCTTTTTACTTCTAGCTAGTATGACTTGTTTTTTCCCTTGTATCATGTGTGATTTGCATCAGTAGTTGGCATCATCTAATGTAGGTAGGTATATATGACACTTTTATCAAAAAAATTGGTAGATTTAATGTTTATTTCACCTGTACGTTGTGTTAAAATGAATTGAATTTGGTTAGGTACCCTATACTCATTGGTTTGCATTCTTCACAAATCTTACAAACATTGTCCTTTTACATTTAGCTAGTGTGATTTTTTTTTTTATCACCTCGATTTTGAATCTTGTGCTCATTGGTTTGCATTCTTGTCAAATTTTACAAAAATCATGTGTTGGCACCTTTGCCAAATTCCATTTGAAGTGATAAATACTTCCATAACATTCAAAGCCACAAAAATTGTATGATTTTGTTATAATTTAGGAATGATTGTGCCATTTGTGCCACAAAAACTCTCTAACGATAATTGGAAATCATAAAAAATAAGGTTTTCGCTAGAGCTAAGGCATATTGAAAATTAAAAAATATGTAATCCTCACCATATACGCTTAAACTAATTTTTTTTTGGATACTTTTAATGTCAAAAACCATTTGGGGTTTAAAATTTTAAAACTCCTTTAAAAAAAGGAGAGAAACACGATATGGCCTTGAATTTTTTAAGAAAAGTAGAAAAACCACTTATATGTTGACAGTAGATGCAAATGTGAAGTTGATTTAAAACCTTGATTGATTGGAATTGATCCACGTGATGTTGCTTCATTAAACTTTCAATCAGCCTCTGTAATGCCATTTTTATTTATAAAAATGCTCCTTGCATTGCAAACATATCTGAATTGTTTTTCTTGACAATGTGTACTTTCATACCTGGCAGTGTGTACTTCATTTTCCTCCACAGATTGGATGAAAATAATTTTCCCTAGGTCACCTCAAAATTTCAAGCAATAGAGGGAAGGGAGCAAAGGGAGCAGACTCTGGCCACAATGAGGTAATTCATTGTCAATTTATATATTTGTAAATGTTTCCATTGTTTCTTTGATTTTTAGTTTTTAGTTTTTTATTTCTAAATTTAAAAGAAGAAATTTATTTTATATATATATAGGGACATGAGACTGACAAAGATAAAGAGGCATTGGCTTCCATATTGGGGGTAGAGGTAGTGAACAAATTGGATGTTGTGGACTTGACAATGCTTGCCAGATACATAGAAAAATGATCTAGTAAAGCACCTGAAACATTGCAACCAAATCAACTGTGTCAAAGGGAATCAATGGATTCCCCGACTAGTCATCGATTGAGCAAAAGATCTTGGAGGAAATCAATAGCAATAAACTCTAGGAATGTGGAATAGCGAGCAGAGACTTCCAATGTCCCAGCCACTCTTGGGAGATAGACTTCTTCCAGCACGCCATGTTTTGCATCTTCCATTGGTACCTACGATACCGAGATAGAATACGATGTGGTTTCAGGAGAAATCTGAATGATAGATGCTCAAAAAAAAATTGTGAATAGGTTGAAGAAATCATGCCTTCAATGATTCAAAGACCATCTACATTTTCCATTCTCAAAGATACCCATACACCTGAAAAAAGTAGTTATCCATGACATGGAGACTGAATTTGGCACAGGTTGGTCTATAAAGAAGATAAAGCTATGAATGTCTCAAAACTGCAAGAGATTTCGGTGCAACCAAACAAAGAAGATAAAAAACCTCCCTCCCAAGCTAACGCTCAAAAAATGCCACTTGATGTAAGTGGGAAACTATGGAAAGAGCTTGTAAAAGCATATGAGAGGTCTGATGCACGGAGGAAGTCCAGTGAGGAGAGTACATGTGTATTTGAGTTTTCTCATAAGATTATATCAAATTTATTAAATGATTTTTAAATTTTATTTATGCATAGTTAGTTAGAATTAGTATATGTTTCAAGATAAGGCCTCCAAGGCTAGGCTTAACAAACTTTGTGCCACACATCACAGTGGCCAGAAAGGTTTATAGGCCTTGATCTGTACATTTGTAAGTATATTTAATATGTTAAATAATATTTTTTTATTTCCTAGGAAAAATTAAATGATTGCATATTAATTAGTTTAACTAGTCCATGTGCCATGTTTTGACAGGAGGAGAAATATGGCCAACATCCAAAGTAATATGAAAAGGAAATGTTACAAAGCAAAAACTAGGTCGATTTTGTAATATGGATTGAGAACAAGGTATCAATAGTTGACTTTCAATAACTTAGTTGGATATTGTTGTGTTAATATGTCAATTTTCATTTATTTTGTTGAGTTTCAATAATCTTTAAAGAGCCTATAGAGTGATACTTGAGACAAACAGTTACAATTGTACTCTTTTTTTTGTGTTTGGTTTCTATTGGTCTTGTCTTCTTGTGTAAAGCATTGTAGCAATAAAGCTAACAAGAGTGAACTTTATGATATTACATAAAGGGTGAATAAGACCTTGTATTTACTCTAAGACATAAAGTTAGACAACAATGAACATTAATGAAAAGATCTTTGATAGCATTCTTATTAATAATTCATATAAAATGTATGAATGGAGAGACAATGAACTCATGAAACTTACATATTTAACTCATACATGTTCAGAAACCATATAATTGACAAAATTGGCTAGATTAACTCAAAACCTAAGACATCGACTCATAATGCATTTTCTCTATTCTTTCTACTTGCATACTCAGCTCCAAAATTCAACAAAAGACCTATACAATTTGCCTTGAATTCCCTTTTTTTGAATAAGGGAGCAAAACAAGCCTCAAGCCAAATTGTACACATGTCACCCTCTCATTGGACTACAATACACACATTCCCTTTTGCAGTTATATTTACATCTTCAAAATGGAGGGAAAAATTGAGATGAAATATTTCCATTCGATGAAGAAAATGGACCCGCCTTCCAGAAGGCATTCTGTTGAAGAGAAGAATCTTCTAACCATTGCAGCATATTCGTTCCTTGAGCTAAAGAAAAAATATGAAAGAGAAAGAAAGGTTGACCCAAACTAGCATTCAAGTTATTGCTGATCGATCTCTACATGTGGTGTTTTCCATAAGAGACACATATTTTATGCATTTCAATTTCTTAGGCCAGACCTATATTGTACTTGACCAAATGTATGTGTACTCTACCTTTGTGCTCATAAATCCAATTCACCAATAAAAATGTTTTTCCATTGTTCATATTCATCATTAGATGGCCAATTGAAATTAATGATTTCATCCATCTTTGTTCTATATGGAGCATATTTCACCATCACTGAAATTGACTCTTTATCAAAGTCCTCTAAGAAATTGATAATGAAAGACAATTTCTCTAGACAATCCTTCAATATAGCACTATCAACATGTTCACAAATCAGAACTTCCTATGAGGCAATAGTGGTATCCATTTGGTCCTTTTACACCTGTAGAGGCTTTACCTCATCATATGTATGTTGGATATCTAGCAGTAATGTCAACTCTGCCTCATCATACTTAGCCTTTAATTCTCTAATCCTCTACTCCAATGGAGTGACATATACATATAACTTTTGTTCCTTAATTTCATCAACATTTTTGTAGACTGGGATCACTCTAGGGTATCTATCTTCCTTCTTTTTATCTCCTACCACCATGAATTTCAAATCACCAACCCTTGGAATCCACTTATCCAAGATTGGGATAGCTATATACCTATCCCTCTAGGAAAACCTTATTGCTTGTAATATTGAAGAGTAATTTGCATGAAAAATATATAATTTTTTTTGAATCCTCTTGTTCATATGTTTGAGTATTGTATGAACAATATGAGCATTATTCTCATACATTATATTTTGAGTTTTCTCAAGAAATTTCTTATGTACCTCAACTTGTTCAAGTAGTTGCTACCTTGTAAGCTCATCAATTGCATGTGGCTCCTAGCCCAAGTTGTATGGTATTATGGTCATGGGCTATTCTGACAAAGGAGAAGGCTGGGAATGTTCCACTAGAATGGTTGATGTAGCTTGGCTTGAGCTAGTTTATCCTTGAGACTTCAACGTCTCCACTTGTCCTTTCCAAAGTGTTAGCTTTGTTTCCAGCCCAACAACTCTTTGTTGACTCTTATCGCATTCAACCAAAAGATCATTATACTTTCCTCTAAATGAGTCCCTTTCAGTAGTTAAACTTTCTACAATTTCTTTGGAAAACTTGGCAACATTCACCATCATGTTTGTTGCCTCTAGAGTTAGAGTTTCAACAACTCTTCTTATAACCAATTGTCCACTAAAGTCAGCTCGTTCTGCCACAACTAGTTTCCTAGATCTTGTAGACAATGACCAAATGGCCAAGGCATCCCATTGTTCACTAAATTTTGATCCATTGATTGCCAACCTAGCTTCTTCTTCAGTTTGAACTAATGGAATTTCAGCTCTTCTTATGGTGTCCAATACAACAGAACTCCACTTTTCTGCACAAGCACCCTTCCTTCCTCAGTTGTAATACTTTGATATTCCTTCTTCATGGATTTAATTACATTTTCTTGGATAACATTCTCAGGGAGTTTAGGATGTAAACTCCTCTCCTTAGCTACATTCTTGGCATAAATTGGAATCTTAGCCCTCCAAGCAAAATCTTGAAATGCTCTTATTTTGATAAAAGAGTCATCCTCCATAAATTCCTTAAAAGCTTCATGTCTCAAGTCATCCAAGTAGCTTGTACAACTCAACTTCCCTTTTCCCAATCTAAGGTTTCTTTCTGCAGTATCTTCTACAACTTCCCTTGCGGGAGAAGGCATTCCCTGTTGCATCTCCTCAGGAGTGATTAATATTTCTTCTTCCTTGATGTCTGGGTAGTCGACAATTTTTCTCACCTCAACTTTTTTCTTCTTGGCCGGTAGCTTCTCTGATGGAGAAGGGCCTTTTCGGGGTGAATCAATCTCAATAACAACAGGTGGAACCTATCTAGGAGGTGATGAAACTGACCTAGTTGGAGAAGTTGCCCTTGACCCTCCTGAGGTAGTAGGGTTTGGCAATGTCTCTTGTTTCTTAACAATCTCCTTCCTCCTAGTATATATTATGATCTTTTTTGGAGGCTCATAGGAAGGTCTTTCCTCCTCATGTGCAAATGGCACGTCTTCTACCACCAATGACTTCCCCTTATCCTCAATTGTTCTTTCCCTTCTTAATACACCCACAAAACTTTCAAAGTTTTCCAAAACATATTGTACTCTTCCTCATTCTCCCTTGATATTTGGCAAAGGGTTATATCTAGGATTAGACTTCATGTAATTCTCAACCATATTTTTGAAGGCAAGATACATGGCCTTCTTTTCCTCTTGCACCTTAAAATCCAAGATATTCCTGATAATATCTTCAGGGTAATATAAATTATACACAAATACACTGGTCCTTATCCTTTCCTTTACTACAGCAATGAAACCCTCAAGGTCATGGTTTCTAGGGCGCACTATCCTCAATTCATAGGGTTCCAAGATCTTAAAAAAATATTTCCACCCTCCCTTAACCATCACAAAGTATGCAAAGGTTGTCCATTCAAGGAAGAAAGACCCCTTCTTCTAGTTTTTTGGCAGATGTGCCATTTGTGAAGCTCCTAGTTGTCTCATTATTTCAATAAATCCAATCCGCAAAGATGCTTCCCTTGGTAGCACATAAGGATTGATAGGTGTCCCATATACCCTAAATATAGTTGTATCTGGATAGGGAATGATATCTCCCCAATTATGAGTTATTTGCAATTCAGGCCTCCTTTCCATAGGTCTCAAGAAATCATGAGTCTCCTTCAGGATCTTTCGTGGATCATGAATCAAGGATCTCCTCATCTTGGATGAAAACACATTGTGAAAGACCACATAATTAGAATTTTTATCATGTATGTCCAGAATCCTGGTCCAACATTGAACCTGTGGCTCAAGACCATCCTCTTTCATCTTTAATGACATATCTCTACCAAATTATTTCCTTCTCTTGTATAGAAACATATGCATTAATAGGGAGTACCACCAGAATTAACCCAATTATTTCCTTCCTTAAGATAAACCAAACCCTTGTGTATACGCTCTGCCAAGTAAGTAGCATAATCATAGACCACGTTGAAAGCTCCATGATGGATATGTCCTGCCATGTACATACATTCTTTTCACATAGTTTTTGGTAGATCAAAACCAATGATTTGGCATAAGGAATAGAAGGTCTTCTTAAAGTAGTTAGAAAATTATTTCACAGTGAAAGGTTCCCTCTCATCTTTTCCAATCTTTATGTGTCTCTTATTTTTTCCATATCCTATGGTAGCAGTATGTATTGGCAGCATTGTGGTTCTAAACAAGACCTTGGTATTTTCATACTCTTTCTTGAAAACATCCAGGTCAATAGGGATCATGTCTTCATTCCACTCAGACAAGTCAAAGACTTCAATAATTTCTTCTTTGGTAATCATGACCATCTCAACACCATCAAATGCCCTAATTACCCTAGAAATGGGGTCATACCTTGCTGCAATTTATTTCAACAAGTCCACATCCATATATAGACATTTGGGACCACAAGTTTTCCCATGTCTAATCTCCAGGTATTGCAAGTGGGAACTCCACAATTTCTATTTGTGAACCAATTCTTGAACATGTGTCATCCAGTGAAAGGTGTTTTAGCATCCTTGATACAATGTTTCTTATCCAATAACCCATCATAAATAGATTTGGACCATAAAATATTTCCTACCCCTGAGCTTTCTTGCTTGTCGAGGGTTTGAGTTGGTCAACAATATCCTGAGAGAGTAACCTTGTTGGGGTTTTAGAACCAGACCCTTGGGCTTTGGGAGCCATGGACAATTAGGTAGGTCCAAAGTAGGCTAGGGTTTCAACGCAAGATAGCTCAATACCTAGTGCTTAATTAAAAATTAGTGCAAATTGGATATACAAATTTTGAAGCACAACAGAAGACCACACTTATGTGTAATTTTAAAGTAAAACAAAGCAATTAAAACATGCAAGCTAATCCGATTTGAAAGAAATAAGTGAAAACCTGCCTTAAATCAAGATTGTTTAAAAGATAAAGCTTGTAATTTTACTTATGGATTTTTCGTTCATAGGATACCCTAATTTTTTCTAGTTGTAGCTTGAAATACTTCACATGATATCCTAAAGGCTTTGAATTTACTTGCAATCCTAAATTATGTGAGGAAAATAATTTGTTATGTGCTTTAATGTCAAAAAAATAGTGGTTGTGGGTGTCCTATCTACCATTATTGCTTGCTCATGTGAAGAAAATGGTTCAATTAGTCGTGCATCCAATTTTGAATAGTAGTCATCGATCCCTTTCCAAGATGGCATAGAGAACGATCGAGATCAAGTCAAAATGGTTTGAATTTTATTTTTCTTTGTTCATTACCTCATTGACCAGTGAAAACTTGTTGATTGGAGACCGTATCATCCTCTCCCATGGGCTCTACCTCCTTTCCCAAGCAAATGAAATAGTCCACATGTCCATCATTCACAGACCTCACAAGCTTTTGGAGAGTACTTGTCTAAGTCATGCGAGGTGTGTGATATACAACCAAGATTTACCTTCAACACTATGGGTACACATGTGTCAAACATTCACCAACCTCGCATCATTTCAGAGATCAATATTCAAATCTCAAGAGTTTTGTGAGCAATGGCTGAGATGTGACCTTCAAATCAAACAGGCAAGATTTATGCACATGCAATTAATGTTAGTTTTAAAAGTGGGGCCATGACTAGGTTAATGGGATTATAACCCATGAGGCAAACGTCACAATCAATTGAAAAATAATAACGAGCCCGACTTAGGAAAAATTAAATGGGGCAATATAACACCGAGTGACCAACAAACCTATGCAAGGGGGTCGATAAAGATATGTTTCTAATGACTTAAGCGACTGTTGACCGAATAAGAAATTCAATGAGGAATACAGAGCTAACAAGGTTCGATTCATTGGAGTAAGAAACAAATATCACTAGAACACATCTTGTTGTCTCCCCGATAGCCCGAGCAAAGCATATCGGAGACACCAAAGTATATCAAGGAAAGATGACATGTTGTCTCACCGATGGACAGATACAACGGCATGATGAATATAGTTATTAATAAAGTACACAATGGTATTGGCGAGACACAAAACTATTGGGATGACAAAAAGCATAGTTTCCACGATGCAACGATGAACTGACAGAAGAAAAGGGTATCAGGAGGAATGGTTGCTATCAGCAGAATATAAACAAAGTTTCCCAAATGAGCTAATAACATAAAGAATGTCATAATTGATTAATTACATGCCTAAGATACAATATCAGAGAGACTAATGGGTATGGGGGAGACATCACCTAATTCCCATTGATGCCCCGAAGGAAAAACAATGGCATTTGTTTGCTTCGATGGGAAATATGGATATCGGCCACAGTCATATATTTGACATATTGATATCATGTTTTTGAAATTTGAAGTTTCTCTTGAGTCACCAGTGTAGCTCTCTCTTCCTTTTCAAAATCTTTCATTGATATAGATCATCTATGGGATTTAATCATTTGTACCACATGGTTGATGTGCTTTGAATCCTTGGATCTAAAGGAAATTTCCTTAACATAAATACTGCTAGGGAATTTTAATGTTGGCATGTAGTTGGCATTAAAGTCGATACTTGGAACATTGAAAATTATCCTTATATAAGAATTCCCTCCATCTTGTTGGCTTATAACACTCTTGATGATGGCTATATGAAATCTGATTCTGATTCCTCTTCTACATCAGAGGGTTCATATCCTTGATTTGACTCTTTTGAATTATCAGAATCAAAATCACTAGCTTCCATATTCAAAAATTCCCAAACACCATCTTCAATAAATTTATTTGGATCAATAGTAATAGTCTTCAAAATTGGCCATCGGTTCAAGTTCATTCGGCTTTCATAATACTTTATATCCATGGAGTTCAGCCATTCCTTGATGCCATCAAGTGAAAATTGAGGAATGGCATCAATGCAGAGTACATCCCGCTTGAAGTATTTGAAAACAATAGCCATATCAAATTCCTTTTGCCCAAGTACTACTCTCTCAAGGTTAACAATCTCAATCTCACTAATAGTGATTAGTAAGAAAGGTAATTCCACCAAATCTACCAAATAGTTTACCCTAGGAACAATAAAAGAAGAGGCTTTGAAAGGAACTCCATGAAAACAAAGCTCTCTAAATGGTATATCAAACTCTAGTTCACAATATTTTAGATGAGGTTTATCCCATAGCTCTCTTACTTACTTGACAAATCCTTGAAACTCTACATTGATTTTATTTTTCATGTCCCTCTCTTGTTGTTCTTCCTCAATTTCATCAGGATCATACATTAACCTTCTTTCCCCTCCTAAATTTTGGAACACATCTATTACCTCCACATAAAACTATACATCCTTGGTCTTCTTGGTTCCCACCATGATATGGTTATGCAAATGAAAATGAAGCAAAGTAATCATCTCCTTCTCTATTGGTTGGAAGAATGGATACTAAATTTTTTGATACATGATATCAGCTCTCTCTTCTACTCTCATGGTTGAATACCGAAATCCATTATGGTAGGCCTCCATAGTTCTAGTCATCTTTCTTCATCTTCCACCAAATGTTGGCCTGATCCACAAGTCTTCCATCCTAATTGGCTTTGTTTTTGAAAGATGAAGTTTCTCCTAACTCACCAATGTAGCTCTCTCTACCTTTTCAAACTCTTTCATTGCTATAGATCATCTGTGGGATTTAATCATTTGTACCAGATGGTTGATTATCTATATCATCAGTAATAGTCTTCAAAATTGGCCACCAGTTCAAGTTCATTATGCTTTCATAATACTTTATATCCGTGGAGTTCAGCCATTCCTTGATGCCATCAAGCAAAGATTGAGGAATGGTGTCAATGAGGATTACATCCTGCTTGAAGTCTTTGAAAACAATAGCCATATCAAATGCCTTTTTCCCAAGTCCTACTCTCTCAAGGTTAACAATCTTAATCTCACTAAAAGTGATTAGTAAGAAAGGTAATTCCACCAACTCTACCAAACAGTTTACTGTAGGAACAATAAAAGTAGAGGCTTTGAAAGGAACTCTAGAAAACCAAGCTCTCTAAATGGTATATCAAACTCTAGTTCAAAATATTTTAGATGAGGCTTCTCCCATAGCTCTCACTTCACAAATCCTTGAAACTTTGCATTGATTTTATATTTCTTGTCCCTCTCTTGTTGTTCTTCCTCAATTTTATCAAGATCATACATTGACCTTCTTGCCCCTCCTAAAGTTTTGACCGCATCCATTACCTCCACATAAAACTGGACATCCTTGGTCTTCTTGGTTCCCACCATGATATGGTTATGAAAATCAAAATGAATCAAATTAATCATCTCCTTCTCCGCTAGCTGGAAGAATGCATGCTTAATGTTTTGATATATGGTTTCAAACCTTAATCCTTAACAACCACAGTGTCAACAAGGAGCAATGAATAATTCTATATTTTGGGGTTACCAGTCTACAACTGCAAATTCTAAAACCCAAGTGATACATTAAAAGCCATTCCAGGCTTCACAATTTTGTTATTTCTTGAATTCAAACTTAAACTAGACTCTCAAAATTTGATCCCTATTCCTAGTCCAACATACTTTGTAAGATGAGGAAAAAGTTCAGGGCCATCTCTTTGAACTACCTCCATATATGCCTTATATTAACATACATGAACATGATATGATTATATACATGAAAAGGTCACTTAAAAATAGTATAATCAAAGTACAAAATGTCCTGAAGAACTATTCTCTATATGCTCAAGTATTTTTGCATGTCATAGCTTGCTTACAAACAAACAACTAAACCATAAATGTTAACTCTCAAATAGAGGGACATATAGAGTAGTTAATTCTCAAGGAACCTTTGAAGCATATTACAGTGCCAAAATGTCCTAAAAAAATATCTATTTATGAAATATAGGAGAAGAAGATATATAGACCAGTTAACTCTCAAAGGATTTTTGAGGCAAACATAATCATATATAGCACAAAATGCAGAGGGTTGGCACTTAAGGTTATGCAATAGAATTTACAATTGATAGTTAAATTGTATAACAAAATTTTTTATGATCTTTACTAACGTTTATTAGAATTGTTCCATATTTTACATCATTGGAATGACATATTAGCTATAAAAAATTTATTATGGTATGTGCACTTTGATATGATTTAATATTATTATGGTTGTTTCGTCTCATATGTTGTAATATTAGATATATAACAGAAAAATTAATTATTCAATAAAATAAATAATAACTTTTCATTTTAAATGTTTTTTTTTGCAAAACACAGGTCTTCCAGAAGATCAAGATGATCCTCATCATGATATAGATCCAAAAAATATTGGTTTGTCGGTACAGATAACATGGCAGAGGATGATGATGACACAAATATGGAAGACACCGAGGCTGATGACAATGATGATGACAAAAATGATGATCATGATGATCATGATAGTGATGATCATGATCACGATGGTGATGATGATGAGACAATTGTAGCTGGTTGTAACCAGTGAAATTAATGATCATATAGATTGCATCATGGATCATTGCTGATATATCGTTATGATGCCTCTTTTCATGGTTACTATCATATGTATCATTTTCACGGCCAACAGTACCATATTATTGAGTTGTATCATAATGACATGTATCATTTTCACTTATATCATTTGAACATGTATCATCTTGACTTGTATCAATTTGAGTTACATAATTTATCATTTTTACTTATATCATTTGTACATGTATCACTTGTTTTAATTATAGATGATGATCATGTTATAATAATCATCTTGTTATTTAATCATAAGAGTTAAATAATTAAATTACTTACTCTATAATCATATGAGTTATTTAAGAGGCATGATATATTTAACTAATTAAATTGAAATAAAATAAATATTAAATTAATAAATGGAAGAAAAACAAGAAGCGTTTTTAGAAGAAAAAAAGGAAGCAACAATGGAAGCCAAACTAGAAGCAAACAAGAAGCAATCTTGGAAGCAAAATTGGAAGCAAAACTGAAAGCAAAACTAGAAGAAAAATTGGAAGCAAAAGTGGAAGAAAACCTAGAAGAAAAATTGGAAGCAAAAATGAAAGCAAAACCGGAAGCAAACCTGGAAGCAAAATCGGAAGCAAACCTGGAAGCAAAACTGGAAGCAAAACTGGAAGAAAAATTGGAAGCAAAATTGGAAGCAAAACTGGAAGCAAAATTGGAAGCAAAATCGGAAGCAAACCTGGAAGCAAAATCGAAAGCAAAACTGGAAGTAAACCTGGAAGCAAAACTGGAAGTAAACCTGGAAGCAAACTTGGAAGCAAAATCAGAAGCAAAACTAGAAGCAAACCTGGAAGCAAAACTAGAAGCAAAACTAGAAGTAAAAATGGAAGCAAAAGTGGAAGCAAAAGTGGAAGCAAAATTGGAAGCAAAATTGGAAGAAAAATTGGAAGCAAAACCAAAAGCAAAACTGGAAGTAAACCTAGAAGCAAAACTGGAAGCAAACCTGGAAGAAAAACTGGAAGCAAAATTGGAAGCAAAATTGGAAGTAAACCTGGAAGCAAAATCGGAAGCAAAACTGGAAGCAAAATCAGAAGCAAACCTTAAAGAAAAACTGGAAGCAAAACTAGAAGCAAACCTGGAAGCAAAACTGGAAGCAAACTTGGAAGCAAAATTAGAAGCAAAACTGGAAGCAAACCTCGAAGAAAAATTGGAAGAAAACCTAGAAGCAAACCTAGAAGAAAAACTAGAAGCAAACCTGGAAGCAAAACTAGAAGCAAACCTGGGAGCAAAACTAGAAGCAAACCTGGGAGCAAACATGGAAGCAAAATTGGAAGCCAAATTGGGCGCTATTTTCGACACTTTTTCTCGGTGCTAAAGGAGGTGCTATTGTTTGTGCCACTTTTTGGGTGCTAAATCTGGTGCTACAGTTGATGCAATATACGGCGCCGAAGTGAACATGCCATTTTGCACTGAGTTTTGCGCTGACAGAAGTATCCAATTCATGAACTCAACTACACTAAAATCTAGCAATATTTTAGGCACTAATTTCCTATTTTGTTGTAGTGCTCATTGACTAGGTTTGGTACTTCCTCCATCCATTTTAGATAGTTGGAAGGCATTATGTTGTTTTCACTCAAAAATGATGTAAGGTCCACTCCACATGGCATCAATTTATATGTGCCTTCGAGGTACATTCTTGAGTTCATCCTATTTGAGGACTAAATCTCCCTCCTTGAAGACTCTAGGGGTTACCCTTTTGTCAAAGGATCTCTTTACTTGAATTTGATGTCCCTCCATTGTCTTCATTTCTTTATCTTTGGTTTCTTCTAACTCCATCAACTAAGTGTACCTAATCATCGTTGGGTCCTCCATTCCTAGCATTTTCAACTATTTAGCCAACTCAAAAGCTATTAGTTCAACTGATAAGGTTAACCTTGCTTCTTTTCCATACACCAGCATGTATGGGGAGTTACCAATGGATCTCTTGGGGGTGATTCTATCCACCCACAAGGCAGATTTTAGCTTGGTATGCCAACTCCTTTGATTATCTTCCATGGTCATATTGGAAATCCTTATCAAGTTCTTGTTCATTGAATTATCCAAACCATTCCCCTAAGGACAATATTTTGATGAAGTACTCAAATAGATACCATTCTTGACAACCCATTCACTCAATTTTATACCACAAAATCCAAAGCATTAAAAAAAATAATAGAATCAGGCACTCCAAACCTTGTCACTAGTTCTTCATCAAAACTTAGGATAACATTCTCATTATCCTCCTTCAATGATACAAATTCAATCCACCTAGTGAAATAATTTGTGGCAGTGAGGACCCATTTAGGACTTGCACTAGAAGGTGGGTTAATGGCTCCAATAAAGTCAATACCCCATTTCATTAATGGTTGCTCAACTTGGATAGGTTACAAAGGAAGAGTTGCTAATCTTTCCTTTCTTGAGAAAATACACATTTCTTATACTTCCTTACCCATTCATGTGTATCTTTGAATAACTAGGTCAATAATAGCCTGCCCTCATTATCTTTAGAGCTATTTTTCTAGGTGCAAAATTTCCACCAATTTCCCCATCATGGAACTCCTCAAGCACTTTGTCAATTTGATCAATATCAATGCATCTAAGCAACACACCATTGACATCCTTCTTGAAAATTATACCATTTAGGACATATGGGATGTATTATAGCATGAAATACCTTCTCTTAGCCCTATCCATTCCTTGTGGGCATTCACCTATTTGGAGAAAATAAACCATATCACATACCCAACTCTAGGGAGAAAAATGTGCAACTATTCAGGGTTGCTCTTGGATGGCTACGATGGCCTTTGCAACCTCTTTCTCGTTATTTTCCATACCACTAGATAGCTATTCACACAAAACTTTACCTCTTACAAGCTTTGTGACCTTGATTTCCACATCATACTCCATTACTTTGGTGACCCACCCAACCCTTTTGTCACTCAAATCCTTATTTAACAAGAACTCCTTAACACCTAGGTGAGCAACCATCAATTGAATCTTATTATTGGAAACCAAATGGAAAAACCTTTGAGGCTTCTAATCACAACAAGTACATGATTCTCAAAAAAAGAGTATCTTTGATCGTAACCTTCTAGGCTTTGACTGAAGAATGTTATTGGTTGTTCCAAATTTTCTTTATTTTCCACACTAGCATAGCTAAGATGGTATACGTGTTCCCATAAGCATAGAGAATGAAATCCTTGTAAAAGTTAGGATTTACCAATGTATGTGTTGCCTCTTTAGCTTCTTTGATGACCTCAAAACTTTATTTTCCTTCCCTTGACCAGCTGAAACTCACATTTTTCTTCAACACAATTGTTATTGGTTTTAATTGATCAACAATATTAGGTATAAACCTCCTAACAAAATTTATCCTTCCTTTAAAACTTTGCAAGCCCTTTTTATGGATAAGTAGAGGCAAAGCCAAAATATCACTCACCCTTTCAAGGTCAATGGTCACGCCATGTTTTGACACTACATGACCTATTAACCTACCTTCATGCAGAACAAAAATGTCTTTTTAGGATTAATTACTATCCCAAACTCTCTACACCTATCAAAAATTTGTCTTAGGTGAGTGAAATGTTCCTTTGCATCCTTGGAGAAAACAATAATATCATCCAAATATACAAAAATCTTGTACATGAGGCCTTGGAAAGCCATATCCATTTCCCTTTGAAAGGTTACCCTGACATTGGACAATCCAAAAGGAATTTTTGTGTATGCCATTGTTATCCACTTGGTGGTGAAAGTTATCTTATATTGGTCCTCTTCCTTTACTAACACCTGGTTGTACCCAGAATAACCATCAAACAAAGAGAACCTTTCAGAACCCACAACAACTTGCAAAATATGCTCCATAGAGGGCAATGAATAATGGTCTTTCAATGAGGCCCTATTCAGGTCTTTAAAGTATATTTATTTCTCACTTGATCTCCTTCTCACTCATCTCTCTATCTCTTTCTATCCATATCCTTCTCTACGTATATCTCCCCATCTATCTATCTCCCTATCTCTTTATCTCTTTTCCTATCCCTCTCTATCTCTCTATATCACTCTCTATCTACATCTCTCCCTCTCTCTCTCTCCCTCTCCCTCTCTGTCTCTCCTCCCTCTTCTTCTCTCTCCCTCTCTACATATATCTCCCTCTTCCCTATCTTCTCTCTCCCTCATTTTTCTCTCTCCCTTTCTCTCCCTCCCTATCCCCATCTATCTCTATCTCTCTCTCTCTCTCCATCTCTATTTGTCTTTCTCTACTCTCTATTTTTCTATCTATTTATCTCTATCCCTCTCCCCCTCTCTCTATATATCCTTATATCTCTATCTTTATATCACTATATCTCACCATATATATCTCTCTATCTCTCCCTCTTCATCTTCCTCTTTATCCCTTTATCCCTTCCTCTCTATCTCTCCCCCTCTATCTCCCTATCTCTCTCTATATTTATTTCTCCCTCCATCTCTCTCTATATCTCTATCTCTTTGTCTCCCTCTTCCTCTCTCATTCTATATTCATCTCTACCTCTATCTATTTTTCTTAATCTTCCTCTCTCACTCTATATTCATCTCTACTTTTGTATTCCTCTCTCTTCCTTCATCTCTAGAAATTTCTCCCTCTCTCTCCCTTCATCTCTAGAAATTTCTCCCTCTCTACCCATCCATCTCTCTTTATCTCTTCCCCCTCCCTCTTCATAGACCTCCGTTGTCTTCTTGAATCATAGGTTTTCTTTCACTCATTTTTAGAGACCTTTATTGCACAAACAATATCATTTTCTATATGACCAACTGAACTCATGTAATACACAAATTTATGCAAAAAAATAGGCTTAAATTTTTCCTAATTGACATTCCACACCTCTTTGGCTTACCCATTGCATACCAAGGTGTGATTGCTAGTTAATTTAGACTTAAGTTTTAAATATATTTACACCAAAGGTGTTCACTATATGAAATAGATGACCTGCTTTTTGAAATCAATGGTTGAAAATTAAGGAGAAGGATGCAAGACCATGAAATTAATCTCAATCGTCATCCCTATTTTAATTTTTAAAATAATTTAACAATTTAAAAGTAGAATTTTTATTTTTAAACCAAAGAAAAAAAAAAAAGTTGATAAGATTGAAATGAAAATAGAATTATATTTTATTAATATTTTGATTCTAATAACCTTCTTTCTTTTTTTTCTAAATGATTTAGCATTTTAAAAGTAGACTTTTTTGTTTTAAAAATAAAGTAAAGAAAACAAGTTGATAAAATTAAATGAAAATAGAATTATATTTTATTAATATTTCAATTATGATAAATATAAAATTAATTTTAATTTTTTATTTAATTATTTATTAACTTAATAAGTTTATTATTTATTATTAATATTTTTAAATTATTATTTTTATTAATATTTGCATTCTGATATATTTTGACTTTGCATTTAGTTTATATTATTTTAATTTTTAATTTAGACTTAAATTTTAAATATATTTTAATTATTTATGTCTTCTTATGTAATTATTAAACATAATTAATTATTAAAATTAATTCAATTTATAATTAGTTGTCTTATTAAAATTTTAATTATTACAGAATAATTATATTTTTAATTTTTAATTTAATTTATATAATAAAATAAATTTAAAACTTACAATCTAAATTATAAGTTAGAGAGAGAAATTGACTTTTGATTAGTCATTTTGTGCAAATAATCCAAGGATATAATGTATCCTTAGGGAGTTATGCTTAGGGTAGCATTTTGTTTGATTAAGGATGAAAAGATATAAAAATAAAAGAGTGAGGGAGAGAGAAGGGAGAGGGAGATAGAGATAATATAAGAGAGGCAAAGGGAGAAAAAAAGGAAGGGAGATATATATATATATATAGAGAGAGAGAGAGAGAAAGAGAAAGATGAGAACAAAGAGAGAGATCTCTTTATATCTTTGTCTCCCTCTCTACCTCTATATTTCTCATTATCACTCAATCTCTCTTCCTCTATCTCTCCTATTTCTTTGCATATTTATCTTCCCTTCTATCTTTCTTTCTTTTCCCCTCTCTCTCTTTCCCTCTTCCCATCTTTATCCCTTTATTTTTTTATCCCTATTTGTCTCTCCCCTATATCCCTCTCTCTCTCATTCTCTCATTTATCTCCCTCTACCTCTCTCTATATAACTTCATATCTCTAGTTTTTTTACCCCTCCATCTCCCCCTCTATTATTCTATATATTTGTCTCTTCCTCTTTCTATCTCTATTTATTTATCTCCCTCTTCTTCTCTACTTCCATCTCTCCCTATCTCTCCCTATCTATATATTAATCCTTATCTTTGCCTCCATCTTCACCTTCAACAATATTTGTTTCTTACTCTCTATCTCTCTCTACTATCTCTATCCCACCTCTTCCCACATCTCTTTATTCCCCTATCTTTCTCAATGTATATATCTCTCTATCTTTTCCTCTTTCTATCTCTATTTCTCCCTCTCTCTTCCTTTCTCCCTATCACTCCATGTTTCTATATCTCTCTACATCTCTATCATCTTAATATTTCTCTCCCTCTCTCTTTCTATTTCTCTATTTGTATATCTCTTTCCCTTTCTATATTTATCTTCATATCTCTCTCACACACACACTACTTATTTCTCCCTCTCTATATTTATCTCTATAAATCTCTCATTCACACACACACACACACACACTCCCTATTTCACCCTCATTATCTCTATCTCTATCTCTATCTCTATCTCTATCACTTTTCTATATCATCTCATTTATCTCTTACTCGTGCCCCCTCTATCTCTATCTTCCCATCTCTCCCTCTTTCTATCCCCATATCTTCCTCTCTCCCTCTCTCCCTATCACTCTCTCTTTCTATATCTCTCTAATTTTCTCTCCTCTCTCTATTTCTCTCCCCATATCTCCCTCCCTCACTCCATCCCTATCCCCTATCTATCTCTTTATCTCAACCTCTCTCCCCTTTCTCTTCTCATATATCTCTATCTCTCTCTTTCTCTTCCTCTCTCTATTACTATTTGTCTACCTCTACTTCTCTCTATTTTTATATATCTATATGTCTCTCTCAACCTCTCTCTATCTCCCCTATTTCTCTCTCCCTCTCTATTGATATTTGTCTACCTCTACTTATCTCTATTTTTCTCTATCTATCTCTCCATGTTCCCCTCTCTATATCTCCTTATATATCTCTCTATCACTCTATCTCACCATCTATATATCTTTATCTCTCTCTCCCTCCCCTTTATATCTCTCTATCTCATCCTCTCTATCTCTCTTTATCTCCATATCTCTCTACCTATCTCTATATTTTTATTTATTTATCTCCTTCTTCCTCTCTCTCCTGCTCTTTCCTCCTTTCCCTCTTAGTAGACCTCTATATGTATATCTCCATATTTATTCTTCTATCTCTCCCTTTATATATATCCCATTATCTCTCCATCTCTCTCTAACCCTATGCCTCTCCCTCTCTCTACTTCTCTCTATATATCACTTCCTATTTCTATCTTTATCATATTATCTCTCCCTCTCTCTCTCCATACTTATATATGTCTCTTCCATTTATCTCTCTCTCTCTCTCTCTCTCTCTCTCTCTCTCTCTCTCTCTCTCTCTCTCCTACATATCCATCTCCATCTTCATCTCTCTATCTCTATAATCCTCTTTATCTCTCTCCTTACCTCCTCTCTCTCATGTGCTCTTCCCTTCTTTATCTCTCCCTCTTTCTATCCATATATCTCCCTCTCTCTCCCTATTGCAAACATAACATGACTCTCTTGGTACTAAAGCTTGATTATCTTCCTGATTCAAAGATTTTGTTTCACTTATGTTTGGATCCTTGTAAGTGGATGAATACTTGATCTGAAGCTATCACTTCTCTATTAAGACCTTTTTTGCACACAAGAAATCATTTTCTAGATGGACTACCAATTGAACTCACATACTGTAAAAATGTATGCAAAAAATAGATTTTTTTTCCTAATTAACTTTCCACACTTTCAACATACCCATTGCACACCAAGGTGTGATTACTAGATTAATTATTTATGTATTCTTATTAAATTACAAACAGTAATTAATTATTAAAATTAATTTAATTTATATTAGTTGTCTTATTAAAATTTTAATTATTGTAGAATGTTATATTTTGAATTTTTATTTATATTTATATAATAAAATAAATTTAAAACTTAAAATCAAAATTATAAGTTAGAGAGAGAAACTAACTTTTGATCAGTCATTTTGTGAAAATGATCCAAGGATGGCATCTTTCCCTAGGGAGTTATGCTTAGGGTAGCATGTCATTTGATTAAGGATATGATAATTCACATTTAAGACCTCTTTAGTGTACCTATTGCACACTTAAGGATGAAAATAGATATAAAAAAAAAGAGAGGAAGAAGGATGAAAATAAATAAAAAGAAAAAAGAGAGGAAAAGGAAGATAAAAATAAAGAGATATATAAAGAGAGGTAGAGATAGGGATATATATAGAGAGAGAGAGAGAGATGAGAACAAAGAGAGAGAGCTCTTTATATCTTTTTCTCCCTCTCTATCTCTACATTTCTAATTATTAGTCATTCTCTCTTCCTCTCTCCCCTATTTATTTGTATATTTATCTACCCTTCTATCTTTATTTTCCCCTATCTCTATTTCCCTCTTCCTATCTCTCTCCCTTACTTTTTTTTATTGTAATGAAGATTTTGGCACCACCTAGGGTCTCTAACACTTCTAGGGTTTTTCACCTAAAAGGATAGAGAGCTAGGCCACAATGCTAAAGTTACATTCAAAGGATTAGGGTTTGTGATGTGTAAAATGTGTGAATGTTGGAAATGGATAAATGAAGTTAACTAGTAATGCAAGAACTAGGAAATGAAACTATATTTTTGAATGCAAACTAATGTAATGCAGATGTGTTGAGAAGACTATGTAAAATGGCCTAAAATGCAAGCAAACTCTAACAAAACTTAAAAAAGAAGAAGGGGTGTACCTGGAGGCTGAAAAGGGATGGCATGAAGGTCTGAAATCTTGGAAAACCTTATGTAGAAGTTGATAGGGACACTTACGCCAAGCTGAGAGACCTAGTCCCAGTTCTATGAAAATGTGTCAAAACCCGTTTCTACCAAAAGGGTACTCAGATCTACAGAAAACCCTGAAATGCATATATAGTGGGACTAAGTCGACACTAATGGTGACCTATTCCACTTCCAAATTTTGGGAGATTTGAAGGTGCACTTTGTGGCTCTTGGTCTGCACTTCTGCTCTTGATAACTTTTTGGACCCAAAAATGTAGAATCTAGTTTGTAGGTGTCTTTTTGTGTAGATTCTTGAGCTAATCAACAAGGATATGCCCTAAACAAGTTTTCAACCCATTCTTGAATGATCTCCAAGCTCCCAAGATACCTCAATCTGCAAACACATATAAAGAGAAAGGAATATTGATTGTTAAGGCATGGGGGTTTGCCTTGGTCAAACCCCTTTTAGATAATTAAATTAAATGAAGAGACAAGATAATAAAGCATGCAATAAGAAATGGTGGATTCAATACCTTTCCATAATGAATTATCTTGTGTTGTTGCAACAATCAGCCCTTGAGTGCTTTAGAAAATTTTCTTGTTGACCTAGGATGCTTAAACCCTAGCTTGCTTGAGAAGAGTGGTGGATGAAGAGTGAAGAATCAGTGATGAGTGAATAATGAACTAGTTAAGGTTAAAATGAGGGGAAAACCCCTTATTTATACATGTTGTGCCCTAATTTCTCAAAAATAACACCATACAAGCCGACCTTAGGATTTAGGAGGCAAAATACCCCAAGAATTATGTTTTAATTTTGAATTTTATGCCACATGGGACTAGGTCGCCCAAGGTGGCGACCTAGTCCACCTGGGAAATTTTGATTGAATTTCGAGAATTATCATGTGGTTAATGATGTTTGTCAGGATTTTCATCTGAAATACACCTAAGATAGGACCTATAAGTGCATTAAGGGGTCATTATACCATAAGAAAGGTTTGATTTAGTGATGACAAGCCTATAAAAGTGTGAGGGTTAGTTACCACACTTTACAACACTTTAGACTAATGCTTGGAAAGGGGTAAAAAGAGGTTGTTTAGCTGAATTATGATGAAAGGGTCTTAGAAAAGTGAGGAAATGAGTTACAACACTTCACAACACCTTTGCAAGACACCACAGAATCTAGACAAAAAGGCCAAAAACCACAAGAAAGGGCCCAAATGAGTGAAAAGTGTCAAAGGCTACACTTTTTGGTGACACATTTATATCACTATTTTTCTCCCCCTATGTCCCTCTATCCCTCTCTCCTTTATCTCCCTCTACCTCTCTATATATGACTTCATATCTCTACTTTTCTACCCCTTCATCTCCCTCTCTATCATTCTCTCTATTTTTCTCCCTCTTTTCATCTCTATTTATTTCTCTCCCTCTTTCCATCTCTATTTATTTCTCTCCCTCTTTTTCTCTCCTTCCATCTCTCCCTCTCTCTCTCCCTATCTATATATTAATCCTTATCTCCATATACATCTCCATTTCCATCAATATCTCTATCTTCCTTTGTATCTCTCTCCCTATCTATATCTCACCTCTTCCCACATCTCTTGCTTCCCCTATCTTTGTCAATATATGTATCTCTCTATCTCTCCCTCTTTCTATCTCTATATCTACCTCTCTCTTCATCTCTCCCTATCACTCCCTCTTTCTATATCTCTTTATTTCTCTCCCTCTCTCCCTTTCTCTTTCTCTATTTATATATCTCTTTCCCTCTTTATCTCTATCTTCATATCACTCTCACTCATGTACACACTACTTATTTCTCCCTCCCTATATTTATCTCTATATATCTCTCATACACACACACTCCCTATTTCACCCTCCCTATCTCTATCTCTATCTCTATCTCTATCTCTATCTCATCTCAATCTCTATCTCTCTCCCTCTACCTATCTCTCTCTTTCTCTCTATCACTTGTCTTTATCATCTCCTTTATCTCTTACTCTTGCCCCATCTCTCTCTCTTTCTATCTTCCTCTCTTCCTCTCTCCCTCTTTCTATATATCTCTAATTTTCTCCTCTCTATATTTCTCCCCATATCTCCCTCTCACTCCATCCCTACCCCCTATCTATCTCTTTATCTCTACCTCTCTCCCCTTTCTCTTCTCATATATCTCTATCTCTCTCTTTCTCTTCCCATATATCTTTCTCTTCATCTCTCTATCTACCCCTATTTCTCTCTCTATCACTATTTTTCTAACTCTAATTCTCTCTATTTTTCTATATCTATATCTCTCTCCCTCTCTCCTCTCTTTATCTCCCCCTATTCTCTCTCTCTATCGATATTTGTCTACCTCTACTTATCTCTATTTTTCTATATCTCTATCTCTCTCTCCCTCTCCCATTCTCTATATCTCCTTATATCTCTCCCTATCACTCTATATCACCATCTATATGTATCTATCTCTATCTCCCTCCCCCTCTATATCTCTCTATCTCTTCCTATCTATCTCTCTCTATCCATATTTATTATTCTATCTCTCCCTTTATACATATCTAATTCTCTCTATCTCTCTCTACCCCTATACTTCTCTCTCACTCTACTTCTCTCTATATATTACTTCCTATTTCTATAAATTGTTCTATCTCTCCCTCTCTCTCCATATATATGTATGTATATGTATCTCTTCCATCTATATCTATCCCTCTCTCCTCTCTCTTTGTCTCTCCCTCTCCTTCTCTCCTCCATATCTATCTCCATCTTCATCTCTCTATCGAGCTATAATACTCTCTATCTATCTCCTTACCCCCTCTCTCATGTTCTCTTTCCCTCTCTATATCTCCCTATTACAAACATAACATGACTCTCTTGGTAATGAAGCTTGATTATCTTCATGATTTTAGATTTTTTTTTAGTCATGTTTGGATCCTTTTAATTGGATGAATACTTGATTTGAAGCTATCGCTTCTCTATTGAGACCTTTTTTGCACACAAAAAATCATTTACAGATGGCCTACCAATTGAGCTCACATTTTGTGCAAATGTATGCAAAAAATAGATCATTTTTTTTTCTAATTGACCTTCCACACTTTTGGCGTACCCATTGCACACCAAGGTGCAGTTGCTAGTAGTGTTTAATTGATTCAAAACCAACTTATTAATAACTAATCAACAAAAGCAATTTAAATTCAAACTACAACTAATTGATTTTTTTTTAATTTTCAAAATAATTATCTTATAGCTTATCCTTGTTGTTGACTCTTGACTTTCTCCTTTGATTCTCCTCGACAATTCCTTGTTTTCTCCTCTATTTATAATCTTTTCTAGATGTTTTCTTTTCAATATTTTATTATTATTATTATTTTAAATTAATTGTTAAGATAAATAGAAAGTATAAATATTAATTAATTTTTTTTCATATTTACTTTCTAAATATTTTTTAAGATAATTCAAAAATGTATTTATTTTATTTCTAAGATAATAAAATATCAAATTTGAAAAAAAAAAATTATTTTATTTTTATTTTTAAATTATCAAGATAATATTTAGATATTTCAATTTATTTTAATAATTCTTTATTAAATTTTAATTATCATTATTTAAATAATCATTTCAAAAAAATATATTATATCCATCTACTTAATTAAGTAATAATTATAAAATTATATATAATTATTTAGATTGTTGTTTTCTAAGGATAAATTAAAAATAAAAAATATATATATTTATTAAAAAATCTTATCCTTTAATTTATTTTTATTTTTGAATTACAATATTCTTTATTTTTAAATTATCAAGATGATGTTTGAATATTTAAATTTAATATAACAGTTATTTATTAAATTTTAATTATCATTATTTAAGAATTAACCATTTCAAAAAACTACTTATTATTTTTATTTAATTAATTAAGTAATAATTATAAATATTAAATATATAGTTATATAATTATTGAATTATAATATTAATATATATATATGTCTCTTACATTATCAATAATATTTAGATATTTCAATTTATAATTATTTATTATATTTTCATTATTATTTGATAATTAATTATTTCTATAAAAAATCATTATTAAATTAATTTGAAATAATTATTATTTTCATATTAAAAAAAATCATAAGATTGATTATATTATATTGCTAAAAAGAAGATACAGATGTCTACACTACAAGAGACCACTATCTTTGAGAACTGGCACTAGAACCAACATAAACATCAAGGCCAACTTTGCATGTACCCTGACTCCCCCAAAATGACCATGCCCGAGACTGGAAGCAACAACAGACCTATTACATTAATTATTTAAAGTATTAATTGTAAGGTTTTATAATTTCAATAGAAAGGGTTCTGACATAATCTCATATTTTCTTTCCTTCTCTTTAATTTATATATAGTTAATCCTTTTTAAATATTTAGGGTTTCTCTTTTCTTTTGTTTCTTGTGGTTTATAGTTCCTTTAATAATTATTTTTTTATTTTTCATCTTTTATTTTTATTTTATTTTTGTTATTTTTTTAGTTTTTATTTCTTTATCCATTTTCCTTGCATATTATTTTAACCTTTTGCTTATATTAATTCATCCTCTTGTTATTTTCTAATTCAAAATTTTAAGATTCATCATTTCTCTCTCCATCATTAAGAATTAATTTATTTTTTCATATTCTCCCATCAAATCATTTGCCTTGATTTTGAAGTCTTTCTCCCCTCATGTATTTAGTCAATTGATTTCCTGCACAACTTTATATTCTCTTCTCTTGTTTATCATCCTGATGATTGATCATGTAGTGTGACTGAAACGTTGGTGAAATAAAAATTACTCACATATTTTTATCCATAAATTATAAATTCAACTATTCTTCTATGTTTTTAACCACTTGAATGCTCTCACTTATACTAAGTCAAGAATATTTTTTTTCAAATCACACGGAGCCATTCCACTTGAATATCTTTCTAAATTACTAATATTCTTCTCCTTTGAAAAGGATTGACTGTTTTACTTAGAAGTTGATTTTTTTTACTATATTCTATTTTTTATTGTCAAATATTATATATATAAGTAATAAGTTATTATTATTATTATTTTATATAAAAATTATTTTAAATTATAAATTAGATTATTTAATATTTAAAAATACTCATTTCAGTTTCTTAATCTATAGACATTTAGATCCTTAAAAATAAAGATTCATTTTAATGTCTCTCTCTAATGTCTAGATGAGTTGTAAGCTATTTTTTATTGTCCACTCAATATGGAGATAAAACTATTAGTAAAAGTTGTGAATGGTGGATTATACCAATTACGAATCATGGAAGTCAAATGATATAACCAATTCATGGGTTAGCGAAGTCTAGATTTGTATTAAGAAAAATTATCACTCCAATCTTCCATTTATGATTTTTGAAAGTATAATAATGTTACCTTAAACTTAGGTCAATATAAAAAATGGAATGTTTACAATTCCATTCATCTTCTTTTTCAATAGATAAACTAACATGATACTCCTATTAGGTTTATTGAACTTTTGAACCATTTATGATCTTTGAAAGTATAATAATATTAACTTAAACTTAGATCAATATAAAAAAAATAGAATGTTTACAATTCCATTCATCTTCTTTTTCAATAGATAAACTAAGAAGATACTCCTATTAGATTTATTTAACTTTTCAAGCTCTATTAAACTAGATGATAATTAGAATCACCTTTGTAATGGATAATTAAAATCACTTTTGTAATCTATTTAATAAATATTTTAATTTTTTTAACCATTCTTTATAATATCATATATGATTGGTGATGCTATTAGAGATAATGAATTTGTGATGGATAAGTTTCATATTTATTTTTTTTGAATAATGTTAAAGTATAATGTGAATTATTTTAACTTTCGTATTTGTATAAATAATTGAAGTGGATTCATGCATGTCTAGAGGAACATTGCATGCACTAAGACTTCTACTTTCTTCTCTAAAATACTTGAGCCCAATAAACAACTCTTGATGTCATTGTGTATCACTGTACATGACATTGCACATTATTTATTACATTCTCCCATGTATGATTGTGCATAATCTCATCTAGACACTTGGCAGCTTCAACAATATACACATAGACAACTTTAACTAAGGAACAAAATGCTATCCATCAAGAGGTGCACTTGACAATAGTTGGAAGGTTGATGGTTTAAAATGAGTTGTCACATTTTTGTTTCTTATTTTATGATTATAATATTTGTGCATCTCTCACATTGAGTATAATAACAAATAGTATATATGAATAGGAAAACCAATTTGAAGTTTTAACGCATTCTAATCACAAGAATCCTTATTCCTACCCATAATATCTATATATACATCTTAATATGTTGGAACTTCACAAAAGTTGTTTGAATTTTGTAAGTTTTTATATTAAATTTAATTAATATTTTTTACTTAATTACTTGACCCTTGATATGTACTATAATATTGTTAACATTTTTCTCTTAATTTCTTACTATGGAGACAAAATATTATCTCCACATTAACACACACTAAACTTCTAACTTATGTGATTTGTTGTTGGATGAGAAAGTATAGCACCTTAACGACAATCCTTGTGTGATCATAAGCCAAGTTTCCACCCATTTTATTTTAGCCTTGACCACTTAACCCTTAGCATTCTAGCTCACCTTGTTTCCTCGGTTCAATTTGTATTATGGTAACTGAATCACACACTTGTTTCTTTGACACACACTATGTGGTAACCTATTCTAGCCAGTACCCCCGTGACTCTTTACCTTAAACTTCCCACTATTGAGAAAGACCTTTGGTGGACCCTACCTAATCAAATATGTTATGGATAATGAATGAGAACTTGGCATGTGTCCTATATGCTAGAAATATAAATTATCAATCTGACAGAGCATTAATTATGTGTGCTTTCCACATGGTGACTTGTTATTGTTATACTATTAAGAAGAAACCCACTTATTCCTTGAGTGTGCAATTGTGTGATCCAATAATTTGGTTACACACGAAAGTCCATTTGAATGAAAAATATATGTGAAATGATTGGTGAGCCTAGATCAATATTTATGGTGAATAGTTAGCTTTTTGTGGGTCTTTAAGAACCAATAAGAGGCTTATGACAATTTTTGTTCCTATGCAAAAATAATATATCAATTAAATATCAAAAGCCCATGATTGTACATCATTGGTTTGGAGAGATAAGGAAAAATCAATGAACCTATTAACCTACCAAGATTAATAAAAAATCACACATTTTCCAACATTAATTATTTAAAGGAAGGGATGGTTATAGGTGTTAGAAATTGCATTTAACAAACACAATTATGAAATCTTACACATGAATATTATTTAATCTTACACTTGTTTTAATTTTGTCCATGTAGAGTAAAAAAAAGTTTAGAATTTTCTAAAGCCACAAAAGAATGTGTTGCTTGCTTGGCCTTATCAATTGATTGTGGAAGTTATAGTGGTATGTAAAATAATTATTTAGTTTCAATTTATTCTTTTAGTTGTCTATTTTCGTAAGGAAATTATAATTTTTCTTTAGAGTAGTTTAAGATGATGTGTTCTTTAATATTTTATGAATTCTCGGCTAATAATCATGTATTTAAATTAAGAGCCTTGGTTGAATTAAGTCCATAAGGAGTTAGTCATCTTTACCAAAAGTAAACTAGCCTTGCATGTAACTAGAATATTCCCCTAGGCTTTGAAGTCTTTTGAAAGAGTCATTGGTCATGGAGTTCTCATTGATTTAGTAGAGGATGGTGAAGCAAATATTATATACCCATTTATACACAATAATAGTTGATTCTTATTCAAGGAATTTTACGATAAGACAAATGATTGCATTTCAATTTGTAATGCATGAAGATCTAATTTATGGAAGGGCATTGTGCTCAATTATTTTATTAACCTAGACCTAGTAGAGTGGGAAATAATAATGTATACCTTCAATATTTCTCTATGTATGATGTTAATGGTGTCAATATTTCCATTATTGAAGAGGCTATTTTTCACAAGATTTTTTTTGTTGAATTTTGAAGCTTACACTCCCTTATATTCAAACACCCTATCCATTGTGTAGACATGTAAAAATTACCTAACACTTATCGCACATCTTGAATGACATTTTCTCATCATCGACATCATTATCACCTAATATCATTGCATTTCACATCAATTACATCAAAAACACTAATTTCCTCTATTAATTGAATCATATTAAATTATTTAATCAATTCACTTTTTCATCATTTTTGACTAATCAAATAAATTTTATTTATTTAACAAAGTCCTAATCTAACTTTATTCCTCTTGATTAATAAAATAACAAAAAATATTTAATTATGTCACTAATTTTCCCTATTCCCCTAAATCAATTAAATTATTATCACTTAATATTTTAATTAAATCACTTTCCCCTAAACTTGAATAATTAAATAAATTATTCAAAACATCATTCAAAAAGGTCAAAACAAACAAATACAAATTTGTTTGCAAAATTCAAACATGACTTGCATGTTCAACTCAAAAAGGCTTAATTAATTAATTACCCTCAACCACTTTTATGATTGAGCAAATTATGACCACCAGTTGAGCTCACTTTGATTGGTTGATTGTTTCATCTATTTCTTGATTGATCCATCTATTTCCTAACTAATCCATCTATTCTTCAATCCCATTGAAAGCTAGACATGATTTCCTCAATTCCACTAATTAGGAAATCTATTTCCTCTGATTGATCAATCAATATCCTTAATTGATTCAATCACAGAAGCTAACTGAGCAATCTAATTCTTCTCAATAGCTTTCAACCATTTATCTTGATTCAACATTTTTATGATCATGCGCGTTCATCTCGAATCGTAAAATCTATATAACAATCCTCTTCATCCTCAAAAATGATCGGAGAATTGACATCTTTTGTGCAATGAAGTAATGTTGAATTAATCATTGATTTCTTGAAATCTTGTACACACATCTTCAATCGCCATCACACCACATTGAAGCTTTTGCAAAGCGCGTAATGGAGGCTTCGCATTAATACAACAATCCAACATCATTGTAAATACACTTTGACACGAGATTGGTAACGATATAGTTAATTGAATTCTTTTGTTTGTTCTTTATTTGTATTATCTTAGATCATTGAACTTAGTAATCTTGTATTGTTCATTTCGTGAGTAATGAGTATGAATCTTAATCTTTCATTTGAATTAGATTAGTTTAATTCATTCATTTTGATTTCTTTATACTTATCAATTTCCCCCTTACGATATTTGGCACACCTAGTGGGACCTTGGTCTTTGACACTAATATTTGCATGAGTTTTAATTGAGTAGTTGTAAGTTCCAGCACACATCTACCATTTTTTGAAACATAGTTGAATTTTTTTCACACAAAGCTATAGGAGTTTCACGCGTTCGCTCCTTTGTTTTTTCCGTAATTTTTATTTTCCTAACCGCTATTACACAAGACAAGGCCGCTCTTGACTTTTCTAACCGCTTTTGCTTTATAGGATTTAACATAGGTGAATTCTGACACGGCCACTTTTGACATTTTGGGCCACTTTTGACAATGAGGACCATAATTGCTAAAAATAATAGGGTCGCTTTTGACTAATCTTTATGCTTTTGCTCTATGTATTTTTTATTTGAAATCTGCAAGTACTTTTATTCATTTTTAATGCTAACAAGTGCTTTTTTTGGATGTTTTGTGTTTGCTAACACCATTTGTGCAACTCTTGAAGGGGTATGGTACACTTTACATTAAAAACAACACTCTTATTATAGAGAAGATGAATGGTCCAAGCTCAGTTTTTTCAAAAGCTTTATTAGTTTAGAAAAGATTTTGAATTGGTGCTTAAAAGAATGAACCTGACAATTTGCACACTTTCGATTTGGAGTTTTAAAATGCACTTTTCAAAAACTTTCTAGTTTATAAAAACATTTTGAATTGGTGCTTAACAATTGAACCCCACAACTTGCACACTTTTGATTTGGTGTCTTAAAATGAACTTTTCCAAATATTTCTAGTTTAGGAAAATCTTTCGAATTGGTGCTTAAAATTGAACCCCACAACTTGCACATTTTGATTTGGTGTCCTAAAAATAACTTTCAAAAGATTTCATAGTTTAGAACAACACTTCATTTTTGGTGCTCATAAAATGGAATTCTTTCTTTGACCAATGCTTTCATTATGTTGACGAAACTAACGATTTTATTTTTTTGACCACATTAAGACAAGGTTGTTAGAAACACTCAAGTTGGTTCTTAAAATTGGACAAGTACATTCTGATTTGCACACTACAATCTATTTGTTTGAAATCCAGAATACTTCAAAATTCGTGCACATAAAAAAATTGTTATCTTGTTTACTCTTCATTTGTTTTTTGGATAGCACTGCTCGAGGGGCTTAAAAAGAATATTGTGATGGATTGTATGTTGTGTCTTCTGTGTTTGGAAAACTAAGTGTTTATCATCTCCCCTCGCATCTTTTTGGAAATCTTGGGTGACTAAAATCAATTTGATTTTCACACTTGTTTCATTTCAAACATTACCTTTAGAGGGCCTACCTTTGAGACACATCCCATGTTGGAGAACTCAAAGGTGACTCAAAGCGGTTTTTCACTTAGGCCACTATATAAATGGTCAAGGCTAAATTCCAAACGACTTAATCTGTGATCACTTTGATGTCAATGCCGTTCACAAAAGGGGAAGTACCATTGTGTATATAGAGCCTCGATTAAGTTGGTTAAAGCCTTAAGTAGCTTGTTGGGTACTAGCAAAGCATTGGATCCCCTAAGCATGACTAAGAACCAATATAGTAGAGGCCACCTTTTTTAGCCAAAACATTCTTTGAAAGTGGTGCATTGGAATTTACTTCTAAGAAGTTACTTACCAAGTCCAATTTATGGTTGAGATTAAAATACTCTCCATAAGTTGCATGTAAAATCATCCCTTCGGGGCATGAGGTAAGCCCACCTAAAAGAATGTGCCTATCTCTAGGTTATAAATTGTCTTCACAAACTTTCCAAAATTCTTAGTTATTTTGGACACAAAAAACTTTGCTTGATTTAAAATGAACACATCAAAAAAATATTGAACTTGGTTATCAAATCTCAAACCCTTTGGACTTAGTGTGAATACCTTTGAAAAGACCCCTATATTTGCAATCCTTAAAAGAGATTTTAGACAAATATCTCTAAAGGTTTCTAAATATGTAGGTTTACATTTCAAGTCACATTAAGACTAAATTCAACATTGGGAACTATGGCTTTAGTATTTTAACTTTCACAAACTTTGAACTTTTATGGAAAGAAACTTGCTTAATCTATAAATATTTAGGGTCAAATAGTTTTGATTGTTGTGTTGTATTGTATCACTTGCCAAAATCTCAAAAATAAAATAATATCAAACAAAGACATCCAAAATTGTAAACTTGTTCAAAATGTTGCCAAAACAGAAATTGTATCGCATGATTGTAAATTGTGAGCAAATGTGAATAATAAAACCACACAATCAATAAAATGTATTATATTAGCGAAATCAAAATAACAAATAAATTGATAACACTATTCCTTAAAACCGTTCCATTATTTCCTATCTCTAAGGATTCCTTGAATCATAATTGCTGTTAGATTTTGCTTACACTATGACTTTTTAGAATGACCTAGAGAATGGATGTTGTAAAATGCAAGAATCTTGGTTCCTACATGATTTGATAAGCTATATGATTTATGCCATGATGTTATGATAAAGATGTTGTGATAGAAATGAAGATTATGCTATGGCACAAATGTTGTGATATAACTACTATAAGGAGAACTATATTGACAATCAAAGTGCATCTACTAAATTAAGCCATGATTCTAAACTAATATGATACCCCAATTCTAAATGCTAAATGCTTTAAACTCTAAATGCTCTAAATGCTTCAATGTAATTTATGCAAAGTAAGTTTTCTCAAAGATGATCTCTGAAATGTTGGAGAATGATGTTGTATTTATAGGATTTCCAAGGCATATAGTGATGTGGCAAGATTCAATGATCAAGATTTCAGTTGGAAAGATGAACGGTGGAGGATGAAGAAGTTAGAGGAAATCATGGAGAGTGTTCCCTTTAATAGAACACTTTGCCAAGTGTTGAAGAGAATAAATGAAATGAATGAGCCAAGTGTCCATAGTTTGTTTCAAATTTGTTAAGGATAATTCCATTTAAAAATTAGAGATATTTAAATTCATGAGACACTTGATGAGGTGGATGATGAAGTGGATGATGAGGTGGAAGGAGGTTAGGGAGTTAAGTAGAAATGTGATGAAAATTGAATTTAGAAATTCAAATTTAATGAAAGGGAATTAATCAAATAAAAAAAATTAGTTAGATTTACTTATTTAATTAAATCATGAAGAAAATGATTTTAGAAAGAATTTAAGAAAGTGAACTATAGAAATAAATTTTCAATTTATTTATAAGTAGATGAATTAAGAGGGGTTATTAATTAAATGTACCTTGTATTTAATTAATTTATTATCTTGACCGATTTTAGGTGTATACATTTTGCCCCTCTTTGAAGTGATGTGTTTACACATTGCTTCAAAGAAAAATTTGTTGGTGATGCTAACAAAAAAAAAATTGATATGCCCCAGACACTAATTTTTAGGTGATGACGGATATATGCCCCCTTGGGAGATAAATCGGTGAATTTTTGAATTTTTTTGAATTTTCTGATGATTTGATGTTGATTTCAAATTTGTATGATGTTGAAATGATTTATCTCCTAAAAAATGATGTTGAACCTGCCAGGTGATGAATTGATTAATTAAGCCCCTTTGAAAAATAAAATAAATCACTCCCATAAAAATCCCACTTAGTCACCCTTTAAAAGGTAAAAAGAGGTGAAAAGGAAATCATTTGTGCATTTTGATTTTGAAAATTTGAGAGAGTGAGTAATTTTGAGCAACTTAGAGCAAGATGGTGATTCCAATCCAGACTCATCGATTTGAGCGTGTGCAACGTCACAACCGCTCGACATCGTATGGACCTTTGGTATGTACCTCGAAAAACCTCCTTGTGATTTGTGCATTTCATTTATTTTCCCATTTTTCACGTTTGAATTCGGCTTTTAGCGTTTTAGCAGATTAGGTTGCCGATGTGGCGCATTGGTAGACTGTAATAGTGCATATAGCTTTTTAGCGCATAGGGTTATTTTTCTAGTGCATAGGGTTATTTTTCTAGCGCATAGGGTTAATGTTGTAGCGCATTAGGACTTTTAGCGCATTGATTGCATGAAATAGTGCATCTAGTCACTGTAGTAGCACATATAGTGATGTAGCGCATTTAGGTTATAATTTAGCGCATTCAGTTAAAAGTTTAGTGCATAGGATGATTTGGTGCATAGAAGCACTGAAATGGCGCATTGATGAAATTAAATGGTGCATTTATAGATTTGGTACATTGGAGCTCTGTTGTAGCGCATCGATGAAATTCTCTGGCATATTCATGTTTTTGGCGGATAGATAGCTTGTTTTAGCGCATCCATGCCAGATTGATGATTTTTTGATTAAACTCCCTGCATTTGATGTTTTTTTATCGCGTCAACCTTTGATTTAATGATGTTTGATGATGTTGGTAGATTAGATGATGATTGATCTCGTGATAGGTGAGATTCAATGATATTATGATGATGATTAACCTCATCATAGGTGAGGATCAATAATAGATTGATATTGATTGACCTCATGATAGGTGAGGATCAATGATAGACGCTTGAGAGGTTTGATCAAATTCTCATAAGAGTTGATTAGATTGATAGGTTGACTGATGTTTGATTGATTGATAATATATTTGATTTTTAATATGTTATGATGATAGGAGCCTTCGTCAGTCTTGATGTCGCAGGAGCATTTCCCGAGGACCTAGGATTTGATTTCACATTTAGATCAGGCTGATCTAAATGTGATTGGATGATGTAGATTGACTTTGTTGCTAGATATTCCCTAGGTTAGGATTAACTAGGGACTCTTGACAGCTTTGGCAGAGAGGTGGCACAGTGACCACAACACCTTTCACTTACCCACTTGTGAGATGATCTTGACGCCAGAGGATGTTTACCGGGTTCTGAGGATTCCTGTTGTTGGTGATTTAGTTGTATATGATTCTACCAAGAAGGGAGGGATCGATGCCTTGAGGACAGTCTTTTAGGATGATCATATTTGTGGTTATGAGATCTCGTGGTGGGATATGGTTGATGCCTATGCCACATTGCCATGTGTTTTGGCTGGATTTATTGGAGGATTCCTATGTCTCAATCGTAGGTCGAAGGGACTCTCAATTGGATGGGGCCAAACATTAGAGAGCATGATCACACAGCAGACTCGATATGCTTGGGGATCCTGTATGCTTGCACATTTATATCATGATATTCACCAGGTTGTCTACCTCAAAGCATCCAATTTATCAGCTAGAGTTACACTTCTATAGATATGGGTGTGGGAGCATATAGCTGTCACACTCTGGTGGTTGAGAGATAGCATCCAACAAGTTGTCCATACATTCATGGGTACTCGGGTCCAGTTGTCCAACAAACTCTGGGAAAACTAGAGTACTGGAGGAGAGTTCTTGATGATTTATATATCGTAACATTGAGGCCATATCTTGACTATGAGCAGTGGACAGAGGATGATATAGAGATGCCTTATATGTGCATAGCCAAATATCTGATCAAGAGGACACCATTTATTATTGAGAGATTCCTTCTAGGGAGAGTACATCATCAATATGGCAGGGTACAGGGAATGCCCCAAGGAGTGGCTCATTATGCACGATGATGATAGGATATACCAGTGTGGGGACATGTGTTATCTTATGATGTTGCTTGTCAGGAGTACTATGGATTATAGCTATGATTTGGGAGTATCATCCCAAGATCATAGAGGTTGTCTGCTTAGAGGACTATGCTCAGTATTTCTTTACCCATCCTTTTCCGTGGATATCAAACCCAGATGAGCCTGTGTCATTATTAGATGATGATGAGAGCACACCACCAAGTGCACCCAGGTGGAGGAGAGACGGAGGAGATGAGGAGGAGGGAGAGAGTAGTGGTGAGGGTGGAGATGAAGATGGTGGAGATGGTGATGGAGGAGGAGATGGTTGTAGAGTATCATTTGATGTTAGGGACTTCATGGTACCTCAGAGGAGGAGATCACTAGTGGCTACAGCACAATAGCGTGTGCAGATTGGGTTACCCTCATAGCAATAGCAGACACAGATAGTTGCACTATAGGTTTAGGTTCAGACACTACAAGGTCAGTTGGCACAGGTTCAAGCCTTATTAGCACAAGAACAGGCTCAGGTTACTACTTTGGCTACTAAGAGGGATGCAACTAGATAACAGGGTGAGCAGGTAGTGGCCTTAGTTGATAGATTGCAGAGAGTGGCCGAGGGGACCACTACAACCGACTATCTCAGGGAGGTTCATCGTACTATGTAGGAGGTGGAGTATTATAGGTTGAGATACCATGAGGTAGTGCCTACAAAGAAGAGGGTTAGCTATGCACAGTCTCGATCTGGATGCAACCACTCTCAAACTACCAGTATGGGTGTGACACAGCCACCAAGTAGAGATCCACCAGGCAGGGACTAAAGTACATGTCCATCAGGTGCAGGTACATCAAGTCATTTAGTCGGAGGCTCAAAGAGATCGACAGCGTCTAGGTGGAGCACCTCATAGCTCCAATGTTCGCCTTTGATGTATTTTGAGACATTATAATATACTGCCGCATTTTTTATGTTATATTTCTCTACATGTTTGGACATCATTGTACTCTTGACATTATTATTTTGAGATTATATATGATATGCAGTGATGATTAGCAATCTATATGTGTTTATATGATGTTTATGATGGATGTCAATGATGGATTCATTTAATTTCTATGGTATGGATTGCTTATCTAATGTTTATTTGTTTGCTTATATGCTTATGACATGATTATGTATGGATATGATGATATGATAATGCATAAATTATTATTCTAAATGTTTTATGGACAATGTTTTATGCTATGAGATGGATGCAAATGAAATGTGATGTAGTTTATTTTTGTATTTTCCTAATGCAAATGCATGGTGTAATGAAGAGGATGGATGATTGATATGCAAATGATCATGTAATGCAGTTTGTTATTTTTTTATTTTTGAATGCAAATATATGATATTGCGATACTATATGGGATGAATTTTATTATGCAAATGTGATGCACTGCACTTCTTTTTCTTCTAGTTTCTAATGCAAATATTATAATGTAATGCATGGATGGATGAATGATGTTTTTAATGCATTCTAATGTATGCATGATATGCCAAATGATTATGAAACTATATGGAAATGATATGTTTTTGGTAATGTCAAGTATGCTCAATCCATTTAATGATAGAGATGACATCATTTGAAAATTTGTTCCAGCCTTGGAAACTCCCAAAATATAGATACAAAACTAATATGGATGCAATCTAGTCTACCATGCAGATCTAAAATGTAATGTTATCATTTTGTTAGCTGATTTTTCATGCTTCTTATCATCATTGAGCTTTTATTACATTGACAGTTAGTACAAATATCGATGGTATAATTAGACCATGATGACCTAAGTACAACTTCCATACAACTTTTGTTGATTTTTGATAGTGCAATAAAACACAAGCATCTAGGTATAATGAGACTGAGATGACCTGAGAATTTCTCATGTAAACAAACAAGAGTTAACTGTTTTCCTATGCAAATTTGGAGTGTCATCAATGATACTTTGTAGAGCATGTCCCGCGATAATTTGCACAATAGTAATGATCAACTCACAGACAGTAGACAAAGAAAAAATCATTCTCCTTCCTAGCTCCTCTAGTTCAGGACATCATCGAGTTGCTTCGAAGAAATGATAACAAAAATCAAAGTTCAACTGTTAAACATTCATGCTAATATGATAAAGTCATGATTCAAAAGAACATCATCCATTTAGATTTACTTTGATTTGATTGATTTTAGTTGTTTGATATGGATGTGTGTTTGATTTGTGAAAGATCAATGTAGTTTCAATGTTGAGTTGTTTTGCTTTGATCTTTGTGTTTGTGATGATTTCGTACAATTGTTTGTCTATTGGTTTAAGCTCAAAGTTTATTTGCCCCCAGTGAGTTTAGGATTTTTCCCCCAAGCTAGGGTGAGAGACGATCGCGATGCCAGGATATGTACATGAGGATATTTTTAATGATAGGAAGAATGATGGCGAAAGCGAACGGTCGACACATGCTCAAATAGATGGAAAAGCTATTCTATCACAAATAGCGCCTGTTGCCAGGTTTTCACTACTTGTTTTTATTGTACTTTTTCAGATTTTATGATTTTTTTGACTTTTTTTTAATTTTTAACTACTTTTTTGTATTTTTTCTTTTTCCGATTTTTTTTGTATTTTTTACCTGTTTTACTTTTTTATTGTCACCAAGACGCCTGTTTTCCAGGTTTTCATTAGGGTACCATTTTTTCAAGACATTTTCTATTTTTTTTGGATTTATTCAAGACTTTTAATGTGCACTGGATGATTTAGGTGTAGAACTTCTTGAGATGCAGACTGTTGATGGGCTCATCAAATAAATCACCTTCAGGTGTGGATAGCTGATATGGTCCTAATCTATAGACTGATACAATGATAAAGGGTCCTAGCCAATTTGGTTCAAACTTTCCTTTCTTTTCTCTGTCTTGTTGATTATGGGGATTTTCTTTTAGGACCAAGTCACCAACTTGAAATGTTCTTAGTTTAACTCTATGATTATAACTTTTGGACATCCTTTGTTGATAGGCTTTCAGGTGATCTAGAGCTTGCTGATGATGCTCATCCAATAGTTCCAACTCTTGTAACCTAGACACCCAATAATCTTCATCTGAAATGATTCCCTTTAGTGACACACAGAGTGATGGTAGCTCAACCTCAATAGGTAAAATTGCCTTTGATCCATAGACAAGAGAATAGGGTATAGCTCTTGTCAGGGTGCAGATACTGGTACGATATACCCATAAAGTAGGATTTAATTGAACGTGTCAGTCACATTCAACATCGTTGATAGTTTTCTTTAGGATCTTCAAAATGGTTTTGTTTGAGGCCTCTGCTTGGTCATTTCCTTGAGGATAGTATGGTGTAGAAAAATGATGTTGGATATGAAACCTTTCACAAAGCTCTTGGACATCTTGGTTTTTGAAATTTTGATTGTTCTCAGTGAAAATTAACTAAGGAATGCCATACCGATAGATGATGTAATTTAGGATGAAGGATGTGATCTATTTTCCAGTGATGATAGTTAAAGGAATAGATTCAACCTACTTCATGAAGTACTTGATGGTCGTGATTATGAATTTGTGCCCATTGGAAGAAGATGGATGGATTTTTCCTACAAGATCCAATCCCCACTGACAGAAAGTCCATGTCGATGCAAATGGTTGTAACTCTTGGGCTGGTGCATGTATCAGGTTTCCATGAATTTGAAATTTTTGGCACTTCTTGACAAATTGAAAAGACTCCTTCTCCATATTCAACCAGTAATACCCTAAACGTAGGAGTTTCTTAGCGAGAGTTAGTCCACTTGAATGAGTTCCAAAGATACCATCATGAACTTCATGTAAGGTCATCTCAGATTTGTTACGTTCAAGACAACGAAGGAGAGTTCCATCAAGACCTCATCGGTAGAGTACATCAATTATCAAGGTATGTCGAGCAACTTGGCAGATAAAGTTACGTTTTTGGTTTCGAGATAGATCGTGTGAAAGGGTGTTATCTCTTAAATAGGCATATATCTTCCCATAAATCGAGGACTCAATGTCAACTAGATGGTAAATGACTTGGGATTCAAGGTTTTCATAGGCAGGTTTAAGAACTTGTTCCACTAGGAACTCATAATGGTTTTGTTTTTCAGGTATCTACAAGAGAGAAGCGATTGTGGCCATTGCATCAGCAACTTTGTTATCTACTCTTGGAATCTGTTCAAATTTTATCTCGACAAAATAATTTTTGAAATCATCCACCATTCTCTTATATGGCATTAACTTGTCATCGTTCACCTGGTTTATGACTAGTTATGAATCTCCATAGACTTGCAACTCTGGGATCCTCCATTCAACTGCCACCTTGATCCCAATGATGAGTCCTTCGTACTCAGTCGTGTTATTCGTGCAAGGAAACATGAGCCTATAATATTTTTGGATGGTATGTCCTTGAGGTGTGACAAACAGGATTCCAACACCTTATCCGTGTTGCGTATAAGACCCATCAAAATATAACATCCATTGTTGTGATGATATGGTAAGGATATTTGCATCTGGAAACTCAATGCTCATTGGATGATCATCTTGTAGTGGTACTTTGGATAATTGATCGTCTATCACCTGACCCTTGATGGCTCTTCGGTCTATATATTGGATGTCAAACTCACTCAAAATCATTACCCACTTGGCTAGTCTTCTGGTTAGGGCTGCTTTACTAAGTAATACTTCAATGGATCAATTTTAGCTATGATTTTGATTGTATGAGAATACATGTAATTCCACAGCTGTTGAGTAGAAAATACTACTACCAGATAAGCTTTCTCAATGAAGGTGTAGTTGATTTCATAGCCATTTAATGTTTTTTCGATATAATAAATAGCTCTTTGTTTTCTCGCAAAATCTTCTTGTGCTAATAGAGCACCCAAAGATACTTTCGTTGTGGCTATGTAGAGTAGTAATGGTTTTCCTTCTATTGGTGGTACTAGTATGGGTGGAGACATCAGATATTGTTTCAGTTGATTGAAAGATGCTTCACATTTTTCATCCCACTTGAAGGAAACATTTTTGTGTAGCAAGTGATTGAAAGGATGAGTTTTATCCGCTAGTTGTCAAATGAACCTCCTGATAGATTGGAATCATCCCTGTAAAGATCTTAGGTGATTGATATTCTTTGGTGGCAAAATTTCCATGATTGCTTTGATTTTGGTAGGATCTACTTCGATGCCCTTTTCTAACACCATGTACCCCAACAGTTTTGTTGATGTCACACCAAACACACATTTCTTTGGGTTTAATCTTACATTAAATTTTTCCAGTCGAGTGAAGACTTTGTCTAAGATTTCTAGGTGTCCCTCTCTGGTGAATAATTTTGCCAAAATTTCATCTACATAATCCTCCATAAAGGTATGTATCATGTCATGGAAGATGGTGGTTATTGCTCATTGATATGTTGCTCCTGTATTTTTCAAACCAAAAGGCATGATGTTCCAGCAGAAGGTACCCCAAGGACATGTGAATGTTTTTTTCTCTTGATCTTCTAGTGCTATTTTTATCTGATTGTATCCTGAGAATCCATCCATGAGTGATAACATGGCATGTCCCGCTGTCAAGTCCACCATGATATCAATGTTGGGCAAAGGAAAATCATCCTTTGGACATGCTTTGTTGAGGTCTCTAAAATCCATACATATCATGATGTTGCCATCTGGTTTAGAAATTGGTATAATATTAGAAATCCACTCAGCATAATCAATTGATCGAATGAATCTAACATCTAACAATTTCTTCAATTCTGCTCTTACCAACAAGGCGATATGTGGATGCATTTTCCTAAGTTTTTGTTTGACAAGTTTCACCCCAGGTGGTAGAGATAAGTGATGCATTATCAAGTTTGGATCTATACCTAGCATGTCAGTGTAGGACCAAGCAAATTTGACTTGTCTTTCCTCAAAGAATTTAATGAAGCTTGGCTTTTCCTGATCTGTCAGGGATGTTGCTAGATATAGGGTCTTCACTATTTATGTTGCACCAACATTGATGGATTGTGTAGGTTCAACCAGTATTGATGATCTTTCATGATAGTGTTCAGGAAGAATGTCAAATCTCCCATCTTTCAGTGCCTCAGAGAGGTTTTGACTGTTAGATGCACTCTTTATTTTTACTTTTTCTTGATCTAACATTGTCATTAAATGGTTTTCACCATTAGATCTATTTTTTATATTTATTTTGCAGTTGAGAGATTTGGCACTCCCCTTGTCTCAAAATTCATTATGAGATTCGATGGTGGAACATGTTTTGCGATTATCATAGCAAAGGAAGTTAACAATGGAAATGGCATCATCATTTGCAAAAAGAGGGACGTCGAGAGGCTCAGTTTTCTCCCAGTCAATGAGTTTGGGATGTACTAATGGTAAAGGGTCATCGGATTGGTTTGATTCAAAGGCAGTAAGTGTCAGGATGGTGATGTCGTCAAGGTTTTCGATAGCAATGTCGAGGTGTATGATGTTACTCTCCTCCAGATCATATATCTCACTCAATGCATGTTCGTCCTCACTTGAGCCATCAATATGTTGTGATCCAAATTCAAGAGGTCTAGACCCTAAGCTTTGTCCCTCTGTCCATATGGGAGTATACCTCTATATTACATCAATTTCCTTATCTTGAAAAGACTCCTTAGATAGTGAATCCCACTCATATTCATTTGAATCGATTTCTGAACTATCTCACAATTGGAGGATTCACTCAACAACCTTCTCTTTTATGTCTTCCTTTATTTCTTCTTTATAAACTAGTCTTGTCTTGTCTTTTGCATGGAGTGTGAGAGGTTGGATTGGTTCTATGACTCCCTCCTTTCTTTTGTCGATAGGTCCTTGTCCTTTGTACCCCATCTTCTCTAAGATTATTTTCCCTTTACCATTTTGCTCTATTTGGATATTGGACGTTGATGCTTGTGATTGTTCTTCATCTGTGTACAACCAATTTAAAATATCCTTATCCTCATATTCATCAACTTGAGTGCTTTCTTTTATAAATCTACTGTCGAAGAGTGTGATTGGTTGTGAAGATGTTTGTCTTGATGTTGATGGCTGCCCATAGGATTTTGGTGAAGGTAGTAATTGTGAAAGACACAATGATTGCTCAAATGAATATTCCCCCATGACTTTTTCTTTTAATTGGATCTTTTCCATCTGTTTGGATAATAGATTGAGTTGACTTTCATGATTTGATGGAGTAGAGCCACAAATGCTTTTATCTTTTGATTGAACCTTTTCTTCAAGCTGATTTGACAAAGAATTTGATTGACTTTCATTACCTGATGAAGTAGAACCATTGGTACTTTTATCCTTTGACTAATTCTTTTTCTCAACCCATTTTGACATAGAATTTAGTTGTCTTTCATAGTTGGATGAGCTTGGAGTGTGAGCTTCTCTTTTATATGGCACAAAAGAATCTTGGGTTTTTTTTAGTGTGTTGCAATATTGTGGATTATTGGAATCAACTGAAATGGTGATTTCCTATCCATTGAAAGGAAATTTCAAGCATTAGTGATACGTTGAAGGTACTTCTTACATTTCATAAATCCAAGGATGTCCCAAGAGTATGTTGTATGTTAACTCTTTATCTAACACCTGGCAGATTATATCCTTCATAATGGGCCCCACTTGAATGGGTAACACAATCAATCCATGGGAGGATCTCTCTTCATCATCATAGGCCTTTATAGTGATCTTTCTTCTAGCATCAATGGCATTCTTAGAATATCCAAGTGCACGGAAAAGTTTTAAAGTATAGATATTTAAACTAGATCCTCCATCTATTAGAACATGTTTGACCCAGTGTTTGTGAATTAGAACCTCAATTTAAAGGGTAGCATTGTGTGGATGGGTAAGTGATACATCATCATGTTCGGAAAATATAGGAAACAAGGTGCGATCAAGTGTCTCACCATAGCCTAGAACTGACAAACTTCCATATTATTTGTTACTTTGGTGGCTACTAGAGCTTGTTCTAGAATTTCTTTGTGAGCTGGGGAAATTTTCAGCAGTTCCAATATTGATATTTGAGCTGGGATTTTCTGCAATTGATTAACTATGTTATATTGAGTTGTAGGGGTAGCAATTGTCTTAGATGTAGCTCCTTTCAATATCACTTTGGCTTGACCCCTTGCAGTTGCATTGATCGATTGATGGCCTTTTTTTTCTTTGATTTTGATGACATTTATCTGATTATCATTTGCAGCAACATTTGTGATCAAATTGATTGGTATGGTGTCATTAATTTGATGTGATTCGGTGTCAACGTCATGAAGATGACTTTCATATATAACGGTGCTTTGCTCATGCTCGATTATGATGTCATTAACTTGATTCTCAACTGGAATAATGTCTTTTTGGTCTTTGATTTCAATATCCTTGGTTTAATTTTCAACTACTTCAATATGGTGAATGGTGGAATCATAAACATAGTTCACATTTTTTTGCTTTGGTGTTTGATGAAGAGGACTCCCCCTTTTCGTAGTTTGGTAAAGGATTCTTAAATACTCCATGATTAGCATTTTTTCGGGGTCCTTCTACAAATATTTCTTTTCTATCAATCAAATATTGTACCAAATATTTGAGTTGCATGCAATCATTTATCTTGTGTCCTTTGTTTCTGTGAAAGTCACAATAATGTGCATCATTCCACCATGAAGGTTTTACTCTTGGTTCCTAATCTCTTGCTTCTTTTAATGTTATAACTTTGGCTTCAAGAAGCTCCTTTCATGTTGATTCGTGTGACTGTCCCAAAGGTGTGAACCTCCTTTGATTTGATGGTTTTTGAAATGGGAATGGTTTAGATCCATCATTTTTTGTATTTTTGTTTTGATTGTTGTTTTGGTTATTGATTTGATTGTTGTTTGGATTATTGTTTTGATTGGTCTTGGTGGTAGTTTCTGTCAAGTTAAACACTGGTTTTGCATTTTGTGTTTCAGCTGAAACATCATTATGACCATTATTATTGTTTCTTTGCCAGAACTTTGGTCTATCATTGTTATTATAATAATTAGAGGAGTTTATTGAGTTGTTTTCATTGTAAATTTTCAAGACTCCTCTCTTGACCAAAGCTTCTTCTATTTTGATTCCATTTTCAATCAATTTCTCAAAGGTAGGTGGACATTGTAATTCAAGTCTATAACTCATATCATCATTTAAATTTTTTATGAATATTTCCATATTTTCCTTTTCAAGTATGGGATGAGAATATCTTGCAAATAATCTTCTCCATCTTTGCAAAAAAAAAGAGGAATGACACTCCAACCTAGTTTTAGGATTCAAAATCAAAACAACTTGGATTATTCCTTCACTCACAATTTCTAACATATCAACATTTACTTGCACCTCAAGGCTAGTTCAAGTAGATATCCAAAACATATCCTCTAGAAAAAATGAAATGAAATATCGGTCCAAGTTTTCAACATTTTGAATCCAAAAGTTAGCATCATTTCCAAAACATCCACCAACATCACTCACTTTATGACCATTTGGCAACTACTACTCCAGTTCAGCAACCAAATCTTATGGCACCCATTATACAACCAAACCTCACAAGAATTGAAGGTGAACAAATGGAAATTATCATTGGTTTAAGAAATTTTGTATTTGAGAAAAAGGAAACACCAACAAAGTGGAGAAACACAGCTAATATCTTAGACAAAGAAGAATGAAGAGTTGACATTACGGCCAGAAGGCCCGTATTACCACCTCCCACGTGGCAATAGAAAATATTAGCTTACCAAAACACCTTTAAACAAAAAATCCCAAAACACCCAAAAAATAGAAAATCCCAAAAACAAAGCATTATATCATTCAATAGTTAGAAATCACCAAACTGTCACAAAGTCTTGGTACTTGTTTATGATAGCCACATGATCTCAACATTGAAAAAATATGGAAGAAAACAAAGGTAGCTCAAGCACACTAAAAACCAACATCACTAATGAGGAAACCAACCCATGGGGATACAAAAAAAGTGATCTTACAACTCCTCAAAATGAACCTTCCTTCAAGGCAACACCAAACCAACCACCAAGTGATGAGGAAGTGTGCCTTAGGCATCAAAACATGATCGAAATATTAAATCCAAATGACATGGTCATAGAAGAATACGATAGTGATGAGGAACTCGCTGAGGAGAAAATATTAGAATACTATCAATAACCTAACATGAAAAACTCATGGAAAAGATGCTTGAAAGAAACGCTAACTCATATTTCCTCACACTTGCAAAAAGTGGTGTTAAACTACTCATTGACTTCAACGTGGACATACTAAAAGAGCCAAACCTTATTCCACTTGGAGATCAAATGGTAGTTAGACAACTTCTGAAACCAACCGTGAATACCAACATACCACCATTGTTTTCACAAAACAATGATCAAACACAACCAAAGGATAACCCATTTTTTAGACCACCATCCCAAATTGAACAAGCATATGTGGCACAACAATATCAAGGAAACACATCCCTAAACATTCCACAACATAATATGATGCAAAACATGAGGAACATTCCTATGGATCAACAAGGTGGTAACCCATCACAAGGGCAATACATGCCCCAAAACACTTCATACATTGACCCTTCCCAAAATGTACAAAATCAACAAGGGAAATTTCCAAAAACACAAAAAGGTGTGCCACAAACAAACTACCAAAGCAACCTTCAACCAAATCAGCCACAACAAGGTTTACCCTCGACGCAGTATCAAGGTAACCTTCAACCAAATCAACCACAACAAGGTTTTCCCTCGACGTAGTATCAAGGTAACCTTCAACTGAATCAATCACTACAAGGTTTACCCTCAATGCATTATCAAGGTAACCTTCAACCAAATCATCCACAACAACAAGGTATACCACAAATGAACTACCAAGGTAACCTTCAACCAAATCAACCACAGCAACAAGGTGTGTTAAAAATGAACTACCAAGGCACCCTTCAACAACACCCCCAACAACAAGGTGTATCGTCAACACAATACCAAGGTACCCTTCAACAACATAATCCCCACCAACAAGGTGTACCATCAATGCAACATCAAGGTAGCCTTCAACAATATTCACAACATGGTGTACCACAAATGAACTATCAAATTACACCCCAAACCCAACAACACTTTGTTCAACAAACCCAACATCACAATCCTCAACAACAACAGCCAGGCGGATCATAAAATTAGTACCAAGGAACACCTCAAGGTCAATACCAAGGTACACAACAAGGACCTAACCTACCCTATGCACAAAAAGGACCCAACATGACTTATACACAACACAGTCCTCAAATTCCCATAAACACACAATATCTAGTGTACGAACAAACGAACGTCATGGGACAACATCTCTACAATACCCAACATCCTCAAATAGGCACACCAAATAATGACATAAATGTGCAACTCCAAACACTCAATCAAAGGATATCAGAAATACAAATTAGAAAACCCAAGAAGAGTTATGCTCTCCAAGACATTTGTCCATATTCGTTTGATCAAAACATATCCATGGTACCTTTCCACAAAGGCTTTCAAATACCCAAGTTTGACAAGTATAGGGGGAAAGGAGATCCAATTGAGCATGTATGTGATTTTTTCGGTATCTTGCATGGAACTACAATGAAATGACACCTACTTGATGAAATTTTTCCATGGAGCCTTAGTGGGGCCACTATAGATTGGTTCTCATGTTTACCTCCAAGTATCAAAATATTTGATGAGTTGTTAAACAAGTTTTTCAGCCACTTCTCATATAACGTAGAACAATAAATTATGATCATGGACCTTTATAAAATCAAACAAAGTCAAGGTGAATCATTTGCCTCATACCTACAATGATGGAGACACAAAGCAAGCAAAATCAGGTGGCCCATTCTAGAGAAACAACTTGTCGATGACTTCATCTCCAACATGCATCTTGATGTCAATTACAACCTCAGGATACTATGTCCAAGAAATTTCAAGGAAACCATTGAGAAGGGTATACTTATTGAAATAGCTCATGTTGCAAGAGGAACAATCAAACTCTACAATCCAAAAGATCATCCATCTACTTCAAGTGAAAAACCTAAGATATGGGCCCAAAAAAAGAATGTAACCAATGATGGATTAGTTGATGCTAAGGTTGTACACAATGTGAAAACACCCAACATGCAACAAAATTAGGTTCAAATAGCACAACAAGGTTATTCACAGAATAACCAACCCAATTACCAACAGAATAATCAACTTAGTTATCCACAGAATAACCAAAAAAACAACCAACAACCAAATCAAGAACAACATAATGAAAGGAGACCACCATGAAAATATGACCAATCATGAAGGAAATTTACTCCATTGAGAGAATCCCTTGAAGTGATCATGCACAAACTAGTTAACAAGAATCTTATCAAAATCAAAAATCGAGCAAACTATGAAGAACCTAACTTCAAACCCCCTTGGTATAATGAGAACGATCAATGTGAGTTCCATAAAATCAAAGGGCATACCACCAATAACTGCATGAGACTTAAGAATATTGTGCAATATCTAATTGAAAAGGCAGAGGTCAACATAAAACATCGACCTGGAAATAAAGACCTCAAGATTTACATGAACTGAATCCCCGACCATTCTAAGGGAAACAACAAAGTCAAAGAACAAGATTACTAAAAATCCACTTTTTCTTATGGTGAGGATACCATTCTACGACATATCTCTTGTGATGATCATACTATTAGAGCATTAACCATTCAAGGTAGAGATCCTGAATGTAGTGTAACTATCCAAAGGGGAAGAGTAACAATCCAAGGAGCACCACCCCCAATCAAAACCACAAGTAAACCATCAAATGACTATAGCATTATGGACCAACTCAAGAAGACTGCAACCTTAATATCCATACTTGACCTCCTCAAACTATTGCCAACACATAAGGAGATATTGGAGAAAGCATTAGTTGAAACATCAGTCCCAAAAAACCTTGACGCTAATTAATTTCAAGCCATGGTTGGAAATATCACGTCCACTCACCATTTCATCTTTTCTGAGAAAGACCTTCCGTAAAGATCATTTCACAATCAAGCTCTTCATTTAGAGTTGGGTGTCCACAAGCACAAAATCAAGAGGGTACTCATAGATAATAGTGCAGGTCTAAACTTTTGTACCTCAAAATTTGTGAAACAACTGGGATACTCTGATGGTTTCATAGAGAAAATTAAGATCATTACCATCAAATCTTATGATGACATGGAGCACAATTCAGATAAGACCAGCAATAATAGAAACTACTTGTCAGGTACTAGATCTCGAGCTTCCATACAACCTCCTTTTGGGTCGACCATGGATTCATACTTTGAAAGTAGTACCATCTGCATTCCATCAATATCTAAAGTTTCCTTATGACAATAAGGAATTTACCATTTATGTTGACCTTGAACCCTTCCATTATTGTGCTAAATTGGAGGAAAAGTATAGAAAAATCTAGAAAATACCTAGCAATGATATATATTCTCACTCCTTCTCATACGTTGACCCAACATCACTAGCTTCATCCTCCACTACCCCATCACCAACTCAGGTACCTAAATCTGATACCAAGATCCAAGTACTTGACAAGGGTAACAGAAACTATTATTTCAATCAAGCATTTTGCATTGAAATGCTTCCCCCAACACCCAAGGTTTATGGAGGGCCAAAGGAGATCCAACATGTTCAAATACTAACAATGATAGTCAAACCCATGATCTTTACCAAGTGGGGAGATATGAAAGATGAGGAAATATCCAAAGAGGATCTTTTATCAATGATCTACAAAGAAGAACAAAAAGAACTAGAACAGCTACAACCCCTTCCCATTGATCCTAGTAGTAAAGGGTATCAGATGGCTAAACAAATGGGATACATTGGAAAAGGTATCCTTGGGTGACACAAACAAGGTAGATGGGAACCTATTCTAGTGGAACAAAGAAAGAAGAACATGGGACTAGGCTATGGTTCGATAGACGTGGTTACCCCAAATAGTGGATGTACCTCTTTTGAGACAGGAGCTCCTTTTATTGACATTAATACATTGGATACCTACCATCTTATAAACAATTATTTACCAATTGAGGACCTATTCCAAAGCTTTAGCATAAGTATAGTCTCTACCCAACCTAGCAAACCTATACTTAAAGACTGTACTTATGAAACAAACTCTAATGAGTATGAATGGGATTCCCTCGCTTCTAGCGACAATGACCTAGATACCCAGTGGGAGAATGATACTAGAGCTATATTGGTCATTTTGACAACTTCCGTAAACTTTACAGATAATGATGATAGCCTACCCCTATGCTACCAACAGTTAATAGATTGGGACCGGCAACATCATACGCCTATTTTGGATCAATTCCAAAATGATGAAGCTATTGCAGAGTTAATGGGACTTCAAACCGATATACCATCAAGAGACCACAAAGCAAGGTTTGTCATGGAACTCAAACATGAAGCATATTTTGGAGAGGAGATTATGTCCTCTAGTCGTAAAATTGAAAAGGACAATGAAAAAATCAAAATAAGATCCCCTAGGGGAAACCACGATGTGGCTCTATCATATCCTGAAAAGAGAAAGATAAAGGACAAATCTAAGGGTGAAAACCTCTTCAAGGCTCCCGAAGATGGAGGATTCAATCTCCCCTTTTCTGAATATCAAGAGAAGTCGACACTCCTAGTTGAAGAAATTGAACCCATCAATGTTGGCACAATAGAAACACCCAAGATCACATACCATGCAACATCATTTGATTCTAAAGAAAAGGTGAACTTCTCAGCATTTATCAATGAAAGGAAAATAAAATTTGTATGGACATATGCATACATGTCAGGGCTAGATCCAACATTGGATGTACACCACCTAGCCATATTTTTTGGAGCTAAACCCATCAAGCAGAAGCTATGAAAGATGCATCCATAAATAGAACTCTTGGTAAAAGTAGAACTGAACAAACTACTAGATGTGGGCTTCATCAGATAATTGATTATCTTGAATGGGTGTCAAATTTAGTGCCAGTATCAAAGCCCACTAGGGGCATAAGAATCTACATGAACTTATGAGATCTAAACAAGGCTTTCTCGAAGGATGACTTCCCTATTCCCAGTATAGATATGATTGTAGATCTAATCATAAGACATGAAATGCTATCATTGATGGATGGCTTCTCTGGATATAATCAAATAAAAATATCTCCTAACGATCAACATAAAACAATGTTTACTTGTGCATGGGGACCTTCTACTGGAACATCATGCCATTTAGTCTAAAGAATGCAAGAGCAACCTATCAACGAGAAATGACTACAATATTTCATGATATATTGCATACAACTATGGAAGATTATGTGGATGACATACTATCAAAGTTCATCAATAGAGAAGACCATTTTACCAACCTAGAAAAAGTATTTGATAGGCTCAAATAGTATAACTTGAGGCTCAATCCGAAAAGTGTGTATTCAGAGTAACATCTGGAAAACTGCTAGGGTACATAGTATCAAGAAGAGGCATCGGAGTAGATCCTGCAAAGGTAAAATCCATATTATAAATGCATCCTCCCAAGATATTGAAGCAGTTGATAAGTTTACAAGGTAAACTATAGTCCATTAGGAGGTTCATTGCACAATTGGCAGACAAGTGTCATTCATTCACCCAACAAAGCTTCATTTGATGAGTAATGGGTATGAATCTTAATCTTTCATTTGAATTAAATATCATTTGATTCATTCATTTTAATTTTCTTATGCTTATCGATTTCCCCCTTACAACACATTGAATATGAAAAAAATAGATAAAAGAAAAAGTAGTTTCCAAATTTTAGGTTTAAATATCCTAGACAAGGACCAAAGCCTTCTTGAATACATAAATTCAACCATTTTATATAATATAATTTTGTCCCTACTTTTGGGATATATATGAAGGCATGTGTGAGGTAATGAGAACATATGCAACCCCCACAATATAAAAGGGAGCATTGATTTTTTCTTGGCACATCCAAAGCATGTACTAGAATACTTTATATGATTATGTTGGCTACTTGAAAAATAATTTGAGGGAAGGATAAGAAAGTGTTAGGAAGAAAGGAGGAGAGAAGTCTTTTAGATGGTATTGTCTTCTATTTCATATCTATCTCTATAATTTTGTTGGTTTTTGGGACCCTATGTTGAATATTCAACTATATGTAAATGAATTAAGGGTAGGAGCTTGTAGGCCTATACAAATTAGCCTCCTCATTTTATAAATGTGATTCTCTCTTATTTTTCACTTTAAAGATTATTTTGTAACTCCAAACTTAAATAAGCTAGGTTTTAATAGGTTTATGCTTCCCATGAAATTATATGTTTTGTAGACCTCTAGATTACACGTCAAACCTTAATAAGCTATAGAATTAGATAGATGGTTTTTACATGAGGGACACAATGTTATTAGGATATTTGGATCCACCTATATGCTACATAAATTTCCATGTAGATTTTTTTCCATAATTACGTATCTTGAGGCTTTGTGGTAGATGAGTAGAACCAATTATGATAATTTCAAATAGCACAAGAGGAAGAGTATTATTTTGTCTTGTACTAAGGTCGAAGATTTTACTATCCTAGGTCTAAAAGGTTATGAGACACTTACTAATATAATTTTCCAATTTGGTAAGGAATTTGATGTTGAGAGGAACTATTATTATGAAGGCTTCATCGATATAAATAAATGGGATGTTGGGATTGTAGGAAATGAGGATGAATTTTATGAATTTGATCACTTCATCAAAATCTATAAAGATGAGATGGAGAAAAGGGAGAGGATGACATGATGGTTTAGGATCAAGAATGTTGAAAGTAAACTTCAATAGAATGATTATAATAACTTTAGTGGGTTCTAGAAGGAAATCAAATACCTTGCTCTAAGGATGAAAACAATGTTAGATAGTTGTGTAAGAGATGAAATTTGACTCTAACAAAAGAAAAAATAATTTCCTTTGAGATTGATTTCAATCTTTTATATTAGGGTTAACCAACAAACTTTATGTTTAACTAAATCTATCATTTAGATTTATGTTGATGACCCTTTTCTAAATTTTCATTTTGAAGAGAAATAAAATTTATAAAATCAAACTAAAATGCTAAAAAAAAGAGATGAACCAGTAAAAATAACTTGAAATAGAGAAATGAAAATAACTTCATGATTATAGAAATAGAAAATATGGATATAAATATGAAAGTCTTTGTTTGGGATTCCAACACCACAAGAAAGTCTTTGTTTTTGACACATTGTCATCCTTTATGAATTTGGGAAACAAAAAGTATATTTTAATGCAAAAAAATCCTTGCATGTAAAACAAATATAAAATATAAAATTATTAGAGTAATTGGAATTACAAAATTTATTCTATCAAAACCTATGAATTAATTAATAAAAGCAAGATTTAAATGGAAGATTTTGAAAAAGATATCACCAAATGTGAAAGACACTAAAAAATATATTTTCTTGTATAATTGCAACAAAATAAATAGAAAATAAATGTTTTTGGTTGCTATTTTGGGGGCTTACCTCAATCAAACCTCGTATTGGTCTTTTAACCATCATAGAAAGCCTTCTTTTTTTAATAGGTTTTTGAAATAAAAGTGATAAATATAATATAAATTACAATGAAAAACCAAAATGACAATAACAAGACTAAATATAATCCTAAATACAAGTATTATTAGCACCCAAGAATCAAAACATGAATAATTAACTCAGGAGAGAGGAGAAGGAAAAATAAAGAAAGAATAATATCACCTCTAGATCTTGAAGCCACTATGAAAGGCATTGTTAGCTATTCTAAATTATTGTCACAACTCCACGAATGCCACTTTGGACTCAAAAATATGTTTACATACAAAATGGAATGATAAAAGTGAAACATAGGAAAATGGAACCCTAGGTTTAATGAGTGAAACCTAGGATTTAATTGGGGGCCTTTATGTAGGGTTTCATTAAGATGGAGGCTAAGAAGGTGTATATATTGACTTTCAACCTTGAAGGTGAGCCAATCAGACCTAGATCTCCATCCTATTGAGGATAGAGATGGATTGGAATTGTTTTTTTATGATTCACCTAATTAGACTATGTGCCCTAATATAAAAATTGCAAGATCTTGATAATGCATAGACTGAAATAATAGTTTACAGGCAAATCTAGGAAGTGTAGGAGACTGTGTACCTATCTTGAAAATTGGGTTTCAATGTGTGTAGGAGGACTTATATTCCCAAGGGCATATGGGTCCTTGTAGCGGTGTCCTACTCTTCTTTTTAGGTCCTCTGATGGCAGATCTAAGACTCCAATTTCCTCTTGCAGAGTTGTCGAAATGTTAGATAATTGTTTAGGTGATTTTTCATGATTTGACAAGATGTAGGGCTTCAAATGCAATAATGAATTATTTTTCCAAACTTTCCTCAATCCTCTTCAAACCTAAAACCTACACATTCAAAGAGAGAAAATTTTGTGCCATTTAGGGGCTTTCCTTAGTCAAACCCCATGTAAGTGTTTCCACTTCCACAATGGCAATGGTAATGATAAAATGATAATGGATAGGAAGGAATGATGAAATAAAAAAGTGCTACAACTCACCACCCTTCAATGGATTCCTTGATTAAGGATTGAAGTCATACACATCACCTCAAGGTCTTGGATCTTGCTTGATTGCTTGAATGCTTTGAAAACCTAAAAAAGTGTTAGCCTTCACAAAACAATGATAACATGAACACACATAAATCTCACATAATATTTGACATGATGATGGATCTTGAATTGCTACAATAAGTCTTTGAAAATGTTGCTCTTGACTTTCTCAATAATGCACTTGATAATAGGAATTTCTAATGAATTCTTGTTAATGATTGTTAGATTTCAAATGATGCCATAACTAGGTATTTATATGCAATTATGCTAATTTCTCAAAAATTAAATCCCAAAATTTGACGTTGCAATTTGAATTAAATGAATGTTAAAATACCAACACCGACATATCCAAAATTGGGTCCCGAAAAAGTAGGAGTCGTATGCCCAAGGGCATATGGGTCCTAACACTATTTTTTCATGACATTGCGGGAAAATGTTAATTGGATGCATTTATTCAATGCGTGCAATTTATTAAAAAATGGTAAAAATAGGCCTTAGAATGCATAATTTAGGAAAATAGGTGCTCAATTAGGCTCAACAATTTAGGAGGAAAACATAAAGAAATTATCAAGGGTGGAAATTTACGATGTTACATTTAGCCCCTACTTTAGTAAGATTATGAACTTACGCTCATACCCACACTAGAAAGTAGAGAAATAAGTCAAGAGGGGTATGATTGTCCAAATGTTCAAGAGATAGGATGAAAAAGGCTCTAGGGGGAGTGCACAAGCCCCCAGGATCCAAGATCCTATGACAAACCAATAGGAGCACAAAGGAACACACACATGTATGATATGCAGCAAGGCAACATACACAAACATACATGTCGAAAACATGAAGCATACGTGATGAAAACACATAACATAACATATAGATGATGATGAAATAAAAATAAACACAATGTAAACATAACACAAACACAAAGAAAAAAAAAAAAAAGACACACAAAAAACACAAGGTTAGTACTAAAGGGATTCGAGTTAGTAAGACAAAGAGACCTTAGTCTTAAATTGTCTCAAATACCAAATGTCATCCATTGAATAAAGGAATACTCCCATGAGGACTAGCAAGTTATTTTATGCCATATCACTCATGAACCACATAGATCTATTGGATAGAAAGCAATGTTATGCTAGGGTCCATGCAATATGATGGGCTACACAAGCTAGCAAGGTGTGTTATGCCAGACACTCATGAAACACATGGCTCCACTAGCAAGCAAATTGTGTTATGTTAGGTGGCCATGTTAAAAAGGGGTGCTCAATTTCACGACCTAACAAGCTTTTTTATGCTAAATCCATGAACTATCTTACAAAATCTCGCATCATGGAGCGCATAAAACTCATGGGTAACACTACAAACCTATGTCACACTTTATTAAGGAATCGGTCAACAACAAAAAGAGTTTTGAACTTTGACCACATAAAAGTGGTCTTTATGTTTTGAATTTCAAAATGATGTAAACTAATGAAATGTAGAACTCTCGATGAAGTTTATTCTTGTAATTTTTAAGATTTTTAAAAAATTATTCATTTTTTATCAATTTAAGAACAAATTTTGGAATGCTAAAAATTTTAGAAAAAAGTGGCGTTCAGTTGACATCAAGAAACAAATTGAAAAAAAACTTCATTTTCCCCTAAATTTATTTCTCCAAATAGGTAACTTCAATATCTAGTGCATGGAAAAAAGAAATCGAATTTTGATGTATATTTTTCTTGTAATAACATTCTAATGTCAAATTTACCAAAATTTGATAGTTTTCATTTGATGTCAGCTATTATCTACTTTTTTAATCATTTTCAAAAAATAAATTATACCCTTTTGAAGAGGAATCTCGCCTCTACTGCACCATATATTTTTCAATTTTTTTCAATATGTTTTATTATTTTAAAAAAAAAAAAAATCAACCTCTTTTTTTAACTTTAAAAACCTAGTTGTATTATTTAAAAATATATAAAAATTAAAGCTAATCAAAATATTTAAAAAAATTGCATATTTGGATTTCATTACTCTGAGCTCTACAAAAGGGTATTTTTCTTTTCTTTTTTAAATCATTTTGACTGAAGAAATTCTTACTTGAAGTTGAAAGTTTTAGAAAACTGAAAAAAGTTGAGTTGGTTGCCAAGTAGGATGTCAACTAGACAATTTCGGCCGGACCATTTTTGGTCGAGCATGTTATGGTTGAGCGGTTTTCATCTGAAACCCTTCCGACTGGAACTTACTTGGTGAAAATTCTGTCGGTCGAAATATGTAAGGCCAAAAATATCCATATAAATACTTCTTTTTTATTTTTTCAATTCAAGGAAATTCGAGAAAATACAAAGGAAGACTTATTTCGACAAAAGAAGAGCTAATTTTGAAGGTACATTGATCTTCAAATTATAATTGATTATGTCACTCTTTTCATGGGTGCATTTGAAGTTGGTTTTCACTATTATTCATTTGAATATGGTTGAGAACTAGGGTTATTAGGTTATGGTGTACACATACAAGGACCCACAATTTTGGATCATTCAAGTGCACCTACAAACTTGTACTATGAGATTTTCAAACATATTCTTTACTTCACCTAGTGTGTTTTAGATAATCATTATAAATTTTAGATAACTATCTTCTTGAGGCATTATTCATGTCCTCATTTTATGTCATTTTGCACAATCATGTTTGTCCTTGCACCTCTTCTCTTTACTTTTCATTTATTTCTCATTTGTGGGTTTCATCCCTTGTTCTTATGCATAACTCCTTCCTTGTAATATGATCTACTCTTATGTGTTCACCCTATCCTTTTATATAATGTTCCTCACACCCTCTCCTTCTGTGCCAATTCTCTAGAATCCCAAAAACACCTATTCCTATATTGGACTATAAAAAGTCCTTAGCCAACCTATTGTGCCCCTACATCAAAATCCATTGGTGTGAAATAATATGAATCCTTATTCATGAATGAGATAAAGTGGTAGTTTCACTATTCAAACTTCATCAAGATTGTCTCATCCTTCCCTAGACACTCATACTTTAGCACGCTTAATATGTTTTTTCCTTATTTTTTCCTCAACCTCACCTACATGGCATACACTAACCTCCTCTATCCAAGTCCATATACTTCAATTTTTCTCAAAAAATTTCTATGATATCATGTCTTGTTTTCTCCCCTTTGACCTTATCTATCCTTACTCCTTCCATTGTCCAACCTCCTTTACTAGGGTTTGAACACTTCACTTATACCTTTTTTCTCTTTGATGTATTTTGTGGACACCTTTGTACCTACTTGAGGTAGTTTCCTCTATGTTAGTGAACTTTTCTTAGGTTGGTAGTTCTTGTAGCACTTATGTGTTCCATTCTCCTTCCTCATTTCTCTTGGTTGAGGATCTTCTTGCATTCTCTTTAATATTCCCATGCCCACTAACTCAATTGGATTTTATTGAAAATAATGTTGGTTCCTTTCTATGGATCCTCTCCTTCACATGTGACTACCTTGTCCATCTATATTTTATCATCAAAACTTGACTAGATCTTTCCAAACCTTATGTGTGTCCTTTTTCCCATTCTCTTGCATTAGGTTGGCACATCTTAAGTTCACTTGACTCAATTATGTTGGAAAAATATGCCTCAATCTCATTGACCCATTCATCGGTGTAACCTGAGAAGTCGGTGCAAGTCTCCTAACTCTCGGTGAAGATAGAAGTCTAGCTGAAGTGCTTGGTCGGTGTAACTTGTTCCATCGGGATGATTGCTCAGTGTTGGCGATTTGTTTCCATCGGTGTGATTTTGGGTCATCGGTGGAACTCTTCACCAAGCTACACCGATGGACCGATGCTTGTTAAAGGTGATCTTGATCTATGATTGTGATGAGATTAATCCAATGATACTCTTTTTATTCCGCGCTCAATTGTGGTGAGTACCAACGGAATCTTGTGAAGTGAGCGGAATTTCCTGTGTGGTTGACACTTGGCAGCTTGATCAACGGTGTTCACTAGTCTCGTGCCTCGTGTGGTGGGTCTGGAGTGACTCATGTGGGGTGTGTCGGCTTCGAACACCCGTCGTTGTTTCAGGGAAACTTATTGGAAATATTATGGATATTTTTTTATTCCCCGAAATTGCACTAGTGATGTACGAGTGTCTTGGTGAGTCCTAGCCACGGCAAGCGGTATATGAAGGGAAAATGCTCGGAGGTCATTTGGTTGCCTAGGAAGTTTTCGACAGTTGTTCTGTTGTGGAAGTTGAATCGAACCGACTATTTGGCACATCAGTCAAAGCGATGGACGAATAGCATTATGACACATGGCACAATATTATTCATTGATTTTACATCGGTGTTGTAAATCAACACTGATTGGCCAAAAGCTTTATTCTTTGGTAGTGATTAATTGCAGGGTAGACAGAGTGCAATTTTGGGTATGTCTCTGTAATCCAATTCAATGTTGGGCGGCTCGATGCGTCCTACAGGGTGGTGTTGCTAGAGAATGGTGGAAGCTTTTCAGTGGGGTAATTAAATACCCTGATGGTTGTTGGTTGGATAGGCAAGAGAGATGAGGTTGATCAAGATGTGAAATTTCATTGAGTAGAGTGTGTGTGTTCAAGCAGTATGTGAAGAGCATTGTAACCATGAACACTAAGACACATAGAACTGAGAAGATGTGAACCTGAGAGGCCGTGAGGCTGTGTCGGCCAAAAGGCTAGCTGTGTGTGTGGGTTGGTGAGATGAAATTAATCTTCATTGTATTTCATGTGTGGACATTGTAACAGTGCAAGGTTTTAGATCTATGTTGTTGAATGTATTCTCCAGATGAACAAGATGTAACTCTATTTGTTACTGAATAATACAATGGCTCGATCTTTTGGAGGGTGGAGTTTTTTACTTGAAAGGGTTATCCCCACGTAAATATGTGTTCATATGTTTTTCTTCCATTCTAATTGATTCTATAGTTTTGAATCTATACACGGTGTTGAATCTGGCTTAGTCTACATGTACTTTTCTAAGAAGGGTAAATGTGGGAAATCATTGTGCCTGTTTCCACTTTATGGCATAGTAGTTTGTGTCCTTGAGGTGATTTGAAGAAAATAAAGTCACTAAAGCACTGCTATTCTTAGATGTTTCATTCTATGATGACCCCCGATTTTTCCCAACAAGTGGTATTAGATTTGGTTAAGGGAGGTCAAGGTTTGTTTATGATACCAACAAGTGGTATTAGAGCCTTCTTTCAGGATTTTCTAATGCTCTCATGTGCAGGTTTGTGAGTTGTGTGTACTTTCATGGACTCGTATGTGTCTAGCATGTGCTTGCATGTTGTTGCATGTAAGAGTTCCTAGTGTTTCGGTTCTGTGGGTTCCTTATGTAAAGATTTCTTAGCCTAGCAAGCCTGAGGAGATCTAAAGGAGTCGGCTGATGATTTATCCTTTGGTGAGTAAAATTCCTTTCTCTTTTTGATAATACACATAGCGTGAAAGACATTGAAGATGGAGAAATTGGAGTTGATCATATTGTAATGATGTGGTTTGAGGCTCTTGGTTGGTAGTGAATGATCATGATGCAAGGGGTGTGATTTTATGGTTATGGTTGTGTTGCAGCAGAGCGTGGTTCATATTGGGTGTCTATGTGAGAGGCTCCCTGATGGTATGGAAATGCTTGGGTTTTTATTCAACCATGGAGTATTGTGCTTGTGTTGGGTGTTTTGACTTAGCATTGAAGGTGTTGTTCTTTGTTACCCTGATTACATGAAGGCTATGAAGTTGATCTCTAGGTGGTCTGAAAAATTCCGAATAGCCCGGCTCTCTCAAATGCATGTGCATGCTTGTGGTTTTGGAATTGGTTTGGAATGGGCCTGGAGTTCTTGTACTACTTGTTCCTTTTATGGATACCTTGTACTTGCATGGCTCAGATTCATTTTCTTTGGTTATGAACGTTTTATATAGATTTTCCTAAAAAGTCTATGATGCATATTCATGTTAGTTCATTGTTCTGGTTAACCATGATGGTTTCGTGTAGACTCTTGAGTTGTCCATATGTGCAGTGGATATGGATGTTCATGGTTGTTTTGGAAACACGGTGGTTTTGCAGGTTTTGCACGGTCAAGAGAAAAAAACTTGTGGTTTTGTGCAGCTGCTGGTAAAACTATTTTCTAGATCCTAGTTGTTTGGGGTGTTGCTGAATGAGATAGTTGCAGTTATGCATGTAAGTGTTTCTTGTTGGTTTCCTAGACTACAATGCTTGAGTTGTGGACATGATTGGCGAATCAGATCTAACCTTGATCTGGTATTTGAGTCATGTTGCCTACATGGGTTTTCTCTTTGAGATCTCAATTTTGCAGTTTCCAGTGTGATGATAGATTTGAGGCTTCATTGATTGAATCTACAGGTTCAGCATGTTGTGGGTTTTCTTTACCTACATGTTTTCTATGGGACAACTCGGAAGTGGACTGTCAATATCCACGAGGTTGTTTCAGTGTTGATGCAGATCTATTAGTTGGCCTTGTCTGTGGTCACTTGTGCATTGGCGTGGCTACTTTGAGATGAGAGGAAGGATAGTATTGAGTACCTGAATAGTCGATTATGGGGACCTATAGCGTGTGTATCATGATGTCATAGAAGTCTTGGGTACACTACTTAGTGTAATATTTTGAAAGTGATGGTGTGGTCGTCGTGGTTTGGAGATCTTGGTGTTGTTTGGCATTGTTGTCGATTGTACCTGGAGACTTTTTAGATCAGTAGATGTTTGGTCATGATGCTTGGAAAGCTCGGTGTCATGGTTTAGTGGGATCTTTAGCAGTGATTGTGGATTCATCACTTGGTGGTGAATGATCTTCTTTAGTGTTGCAAATGTTATTAGGAGGGACTCTTAGATCCTATTGTTGCAGAAGGGTTCTTTTGCATTTGCATTGACACTATTTGGGGATGTGCAACATCTTGGAACCATGGAGGATGTTTGGAGTCTTTGGCTGAGATGTTGGTGGTGCTAGGTGATGTTGGTTTAGAGTGTGTTTGCTTGATGTCATGTATACTCGTTCTTTAGCATTAGAGTTATGGCATGTTGTGCTTCTCTCGAAACCATAATTTGTTCACTTGAAGCATGGTATCTCCTAAGAGGGATGAGTAGATCATGATGTCATGATAAGTTCTTGTTTCAGATGTTTAGAGCTTTCACAATGGTCTAGTATTTCTTTGTGTTTTGAGTACATTGTTCATATGCTTGAGAACTTCATGTTAAGTGCAGTAATGCAGGATTGGACTTTAGCATGAGATTATCAATTGTAGGTGTTCATGGATACATGGAGAATAAGGTGATGCTGAAATTCCTTTCAGAAAGGTGTTGATCATAGTTGAAAGTTTGAGTAGACTACTCCTTGGTTGGACGTGATTTCAACAGAGATCAATGAGGAGATTGCTCTTGGATGAGTCATGGTGGCTTGTATATCTTGGAGGAGCATTTTCTTTTTCCACTCTTGGTTTGCTCGGCAGTGAAGTCTATTTGAGAGGTATTTGCCCATTATATCTTTCAGAGGTGTTTTATGCTTTCTTTCATGATATGGATCTTGAATTTTTGTTTAATGGTTCTCGAGGATTCACAGTGGAAGGTGGAAAACATGGTTTATCTCCTTGAGCTTTTATGTGATATCATTTATTGATGAGAACTGGTAGGAGATAGTTATATGGGCTGATTTCTTGAGATGGGAAATGAAGGAGTTTGATCTTCTTTGAGAGGCTTACATCCATGATTAATTACATGTAACATATGTTAAGTCTAATCTTGGTGATTGAATGGTTGGGTGTTGTTATGGATTTTCCTTTGGGATGTGAAGGAGATCATATTTGACATATCTTTTAGAGGTGTATGTAGGAGGATGTTTTGCAGGTATATGTTGTGCAGAATTTCTCTCTTTGGTCTTGGTTGTCTTCCTAGAAGTCTGACTTCTTTTTTACATTGGTTTGAGATTTGATCGGAGCTTCTTTTTTCATTCAATTTTTTGAGTGGTAACTTGGAGGTTCTTTATCTCTTTCCTATGTTGGGTGTTGAAGAACTTGGAAGAGCTCTGGAAGACTATTGAGAGAAATTATTCTTGTAGTAGTAGGTTGCAGGTTGTGCATATCATTGTGGATATTTCCTTGGTACTACATGGTTACATTTTTTGTGTTGTTACTGGTAGACTTGTTATGCCTTTGATCTTTCAGATTTGGCATTCCTCATGCAGTGGGAGTACCTGGATATATTTGATTTTTTTCGATTGGTTTGTGCATGGTGCTTGTATTTGCGGTTGATGGGTTGGTTGTGTTGTTGGCATGAGTTTACTAATATGGATACCTTGAAGGTATGTGAGATTGGATGGAACAGAACTAGCTATGGGTGCTATTTTTAGTCACGTGGGTTGATCAATTGGATGGGTGCAGTTAGTGTTCTGGTTATCGTTCTAACTGGTGTTCTATCTTGTTTTTGGAGAATGTTTTTCACAGAGGTGATTTGGTTTGGTCTTTGAATTTGATGTTGTTTGTGCTTCTATATGGTTTGTTTTTAGTGCTCTAGAATGGTCGGTAAGATCTTCATTAAGTGGGATATTGTTGGAAAAATGTGCCTCAATCTCACTGACCCATTCATCAGTGTAACCTGAGCAATCAGTGCAAGTCTCCTAACTCTCGGCGAGCATAGAAGTCTACCTGAAGCTCTTGGTCGGTGTAACTTATTTCGTCAGGATGAGTGCTTAGTGTTGGTGGTTTGTTTCCATCGGTGTGACTTGGGTTCATCAGTGGAACTCTTCACCGGCCTACGTCGATGGACTGATGCTTGTTAAAGGTGATCTTGATCTACGGTTGCGATGAGATTAATCCAACGGTGCTTGTTTTATTCCACACTCAGTTGTGGTGAGTACCAACAAAATCTTGTGAAGTGAGAGGAATCGCCTGAGGGGTTGACACTTGGTGGCTTGATCAAAGGTGTTCGCTAGTTTCGTGCCTCGTGTGGTGGGTCACGGGTGACTCATGCGGGGTGTGTCGGCTTCGAACATTCGTCATTGTTTTGGGGAAACTTATTGGGAATATTGTGGATGCTTTTTTGATTCCCCAAAATTGCACTAGCAGTGTACATGTGTCTTGGTGGGTCTTGGCCACGGCAAGTAGTATATGAAGGGAAAATTCTCGGAGTTCGTTTGGTCATCTGGGCAATTTTTTACGGTTGGTCTATTGTGGAAGTTGAACCGAACCGACTGTTTGGCACATCAGTCAAAGCGATGGACGAATAGAATTATGACACGTGGCACGATATGATTTGTTGATTTTATATCGTTGTTGTAAATCAACGTTGATTGGTTGAAAGCTTTATTCTTTGGTAGCGATTAATTGTGGGGTTGACAGAGTGCAATTTTGGGTCTGTCTCTATAATCCAATTCAATGTTGGGCAGCTCGATGCGTCCTACAGGGCAGTATTTCTAGAGAATGGTGGAAGATTGTTGGTGGGGTAATTAAAAACCCTGATGGTTGTTGGTTGGATAGGAAAGAGAGATGAGGTTGATCAAGATGTGAAATCTTATCGAGAAGAGTGTGTGTGTTCGAGTGGTATGTGAAGAGCATTGTAATCGTGAACATTGAGACACACAGAACTGAGAAGATGTGAACTTGAGAGGCCGTGAGGTTCTTTCGGTCGAAAGGTTGGTTGTGCATGTGGGCTGGTGAGATGAAATGAATCTTCATTGTATGTCATGTGAGGACATTGTAACAGTGCAAGGTTTCAAATCTATGTTGTTAATTAGAGTGGATTCAAAGAAGAACTCCTGATGGAGATGGAAGATAGCGGTGCATGAGCTCTGCTAGGGTTTTGTGCTTTCTGAGGTCATTCGTGGCCCCTCCTATGTCATACTGTGCTTCTTGCGTAGGAAATTCTTTCCTTCATTGTGTACGGCCGCATTTACTGCAGTTTTAGGGGTTTATTATGCCTTCAACCAGTTCTAACCTGGCAATTTTTGCTAGTGTTAGTGGTTCATCGGCACAGCTTAATGGATCCCCACCGAACAAACACCCTCGAAAATTTGTTCTGAAAGTCTTTCACAAGGTAAGCATTCTGACGCCCCTACTATTGTAGTTTTACCTTTACCTGATTTTGATTCTGCATGCCAATGGCTTGAACAACACACCCTTGTGGGGTATTTTGTTGGGAGGACTCCCCCCGAAAGTGTGCTAAAAGACTGGGTTAACAAGGCCTGGGTCCTTCATGGGGTCTACCTTGATATGGTTCAAAACCTAACCAAGGGTTTTTTTTTGTTTCAATTTGCGGAGGTCAATCATGTCCAAGCTATTCTAGGTCATGGACCCCGGTATGTTCGTTCTCCCTTGTTGGTTTTCCAATCTTGGACCCAGGATTTTGCTGTCTCAGAGGACACCAAAATGCGTGTTCCGGTTTGGATTGAGTTTCCCGAGTTGCCCTTGCCATGTGTGCCCTTCTTACACCATATTGCTTCCTCTCTAGGGAAGGTTGTTTGCATTGAACCTGATAAGTTTTTTCAAGCCCGTCCTCAAAAGAGGGTTTATGTGGAAGTTGATTTATCCAAGGATTTGAAAGAGTCTATAGACATTCAAATCGGGGATATTCACCACTCCCAGAAAATCACATATTTTAACCTACTCAACACGTGCTATCGGTGCCAATCAGCTGATCACAAGATCAGGGACTGCCCTTTGTCAGTTCCCCGTACTGTCTCTCAGCCATGGGGTGTTGAAAAGCCTCATCCGATAGAGCCTTTAGCTAAGGCAGACACAAAATGGACTACGGTCACAAACCAAAAAAATAAGTCGTCTGGTTCTGGGTCGGCTCCCAAAGCCCCGAAACTGACCCAGCAGGTTTCAAACCCTTCAGAGAAGGGGACCACTACTCCCTCAGGAGTGGCTTCTCCTATTCTACAACCCAGGCCGAAGGCCGCGCCCCAGCCTGCTACTGTTTTATGTGCTCAACCGGCTTTGTCCGCCGTTGTGGGGACCCAACGGCGTTCTCGCAACCGGTCTCCTCCATCAGAAGAAGGTGAATATGTGCTAGAAAAGCGAAGATTTTCTCCCTCTATTCAATTGGGTTCGGTTCCACAAGAGTTTTTGAAGAATAGCTTCTCTTCCCTGGGTGAAGAGGACCAGGATTCTACAAGCATGGAAGATTTTCCATGAATTTTCTTTCATGGAATGTTTGAGGTCTCACAGACCTCTCAAGGAAGTATTCTGTTAGGAATACTTTGAAGAATTATCCATAAATTGAAGTGCTTTGTCTCCAGGAAGTTAAAATTTTAGGTTTTTTGCTTGCTTCGGCTTGTCGCTCTATTTGGCCAACCAGTACTATGTTTTGTACTCTGCATGAGGCTGGTCGTGGTTGAGCTACTACTCTTTTGGCTCCATGGTTGCTTCCTTATGTGGTTGACCATCGGGTGGACCCCTCCCAGCGGGCTGTCTGGATTCTTCTCAATATTGAGAACCATTCCTTCAGGATTATTAATATTTATGCCTCTAATGATGTTGTGGAACGTTTTTTGCTTTGGCGCTGGATTGCTGACTCTTTGCTAGTTGCCACCTGGTTGCTCTGCGAGGATTTCAACATGGTTGAAATGGTGTACGATAAGAATGGCACTGTGCCTTTTCATTGGGCTGCGGGCAAAAGGGAGGCGTGGTTTTATATGCACAATAAATTGGGGTTTTTTTATCCCAATCTGGGTTACCGCCATTCTCATTCCCTCTAGCACACTTGGTGTAATTACAGGGCTGGTTCTGACAGAGTCTTTAAGCGCCTTGATCGTGCCATGATCTCGGCACAATCCTTTTTTTCTTTTAGGAGCTCAGCCTTGCCTGTGAAGCCGTTAGTGGATGTGACCCTTTCGGATCACTTCCCAATTCAATTTCGCATTGAGTGGGCGTCTTTTCAACCTCGCACGTGTAAAACTCAATTCTTCTTGAACACGTCTCTGCTCCATCACAAACCCACCCTGGCCCACATTCTTCGAGTGTGGAATTTAGAGTGTCGTCCTTCTGGCAGTACGGGCTAGATTGTTTGGTGGAATGATGTTATTATTCGTACTGCATGCTTCTTGCGCATTTATGGGCGACAGCTTGCTATCTTCCACCGGTGCTCTTACGAGGCCACCACTGCTGACTTGCGTGCTACTACGGAGGCCTTAGTGGCTTGTCCTTTCTCCCCATCACATCAAGTCCAGGTGGCGGACTTAAAACACCAGAAGTAAGTGGTAGATAGCTATTCTACTAGGGGCGCTCAAATCAAGGCTCGGCTCCATTGGCTCAACATTGGCGACTGTGCCTCCAAAGAGTTTTTTTTGGCCCTTCGTGCTAGGCACTCTTCCCCAGGAATTAAAGCTATCAAAGATGGTAATAAAGTGCTCTCTAAGCTACTTGACATTCTTCAGGCTTTTGTGCGTCACTATGAGCGTGTTTTCATGGCTCAGGAACCCACGCCTGCGCACCAGCAAGCCCTTCAGAGCTGCCTTGCTGTTGTGCCACATAGGCTTTCTTCAGCCCAAATTAATTTTTGTGATCAATTATTAACAATTGATGATCTCAAGGAAGTTGTTTCCTCCATGGCCGATGACAAGGCTCCTGGGATTAATGGCTTTCCTTGTGAATTTTATAAAGCCCTGTAGGACTGTATTGGAAGTGACCTATATCATATTTATCTTGAAGCCTTTCACAATAATTCTCTAGGTAATTTAATAAATAAAGGCAATATTAAATTCATACCTAAGCCTGGAGATCCGGAGGATATTTTTAACTAGCGACCCATCACGCTTCTTAATGTTTCTTATAAAATCATTGCCAAAGCCTTGGCTCTAAAAATTCACCACCTCTTACCTCAGATTATGCATCCCGAACAGACTGGATTTATTAAATCCAGGTTCATTCTTGATAACATTATTGTTGTTTGGGAAGGCATGGAGTGGGCCCGATGTTCGAACCAGAAAGTTGTGTTCATTAAAATTGATTTTGCCAAAGCATATGACCGTATCGAATGGCCTTTCATTCTTGCGATGTTACAAGCATTGGGTTTTGGGCCCCATTTTTTACAGTCTGTTCGTATGCTTTTTTCCGATGCCTCGGCTTGCATCTCCATTAATGGCTGCCAGTCCTCTACTTTTGGCCTTTTTCATTCTATTCGCCAGGGATGCCCTCTTGCCCCTGCTTTGTATGTTCTGGCTGTTGAAGGCTTTGGATATCTCTTGGCCAATGTTATCTCCCAGCAGCGTGTTAAAGGAATCACTCTCCCGGACTGTCAAGAGCAGCTTATCAATGGGCACTTCACAGATGACTCCTTTCTCACTCTTTTAGAGGATGAAGGATCGATCGTTGCTGCCCTTGAATGCCTTGATACTGTTTGTCTTGTATCTAGTTCTGCAATTCAATGGCACAAAACCTTGTGCTATAGACAGTTGGTGCTCCCCACTCCTACATGGCTTCAACCCTATAACTGGAAATGGATTGGTCAAGGTGAAATATTTTGATTATTGGGCATTCCTTTCACCTTCCAGGCTTCCCCTCAGGAGCTCTGGCAAGCCGTGCTCTCTAGAGTTGAACAAAAGTTGGCCTATTGGGTTACCAAGCCTCTCTCGCTGGCTGACAAATTCCAGGTGTGCTATAAAATCTTGGCTGCCACCCACATCTACTATTCTTCCTGTTGGGCTCCTTCTAAAGTAGGCTTGAGAATTTGCTCCATGATTTTCTTTGGGCCTCTACTGAGACCCATAAGGGCTTTCATCGGGTCGCTTGGGAATTTTGCTGTCTCCCCAAGGATTCGGGAGGGCTCAGCTTGCTTTCCACTCAACGACAAGGGATTGCTTTCTGTGTCAAATGGATCATCCATGCACTTACTGGGGATGAAGCTTGGAAAATTATCCTCAGGCATTGTATCCAATCTGGGTTTCCTATTCACAGACCCGCCTGGAAAGGAATCGACTTCCAAACCCTTCTGGTTATGAGGGAGCTGGTTCAAATTATGGGCTCCTTTATGGCTAAAAGCATTTGGCGCTCTTGGGAAACTGTCAAGCCTTGGCTCCGTTGGGTTGGGGATGGGTTTCGTGATGGTCTCTCCATCAACCAGCATAATCTCTGGTGGTCTCCCCTTCTGGCTCAGAATGGTCAACCCCTGGCCAAGTCGCCTTGGCTTAAAGCTCTCCGATTTCATAAGAAGGGCATTCAAACTTTGCACCAGCTCTTCCACTGGCCTACCATAAGTATTTTGTAGTGGGATGCATTTAAAACCCATTACAACCTTCAAAACTAGGATCACCCTACTTTTGACGGGCTGGTGAACGCCATTCTGACAGAACTTCTTCACAAAGTTGGCATTTATGGGCACAAACCTTGGTGGAAATACTGGAAATGGTTTCCAGATACTCCTCTAAGGAGCTACAAGCCGCAGCTTGGTTACAGGTGGCTTTCACCCCATTTCCCTATGCTCAGTTCTTTGAGCTAGCGATAGTTTCTTAACTCCTCGACCTTTACTTGGCGTAGGAGGTTTGATGCCATTTGGTCTGCAATTGTTAATCCGAAGCTGGCCCACTTTTCTTGGTGTATTCTTTTCCAAGGCTTGCCCATGGGCTCTTGGCTGGTTCATTTGGGGTCTCTGACCCTCGCTACCCATTTTGTGGGCAGCCTGAAAGCTTCAAGCACCTTTTTTAGTTTTGTCCCAGAGCTCAGCAATTCTGGACTTGGATTCATGATTTATTTCGGCCTTTTAGGCCTGAACCCTTTTCGTGGCATATGGTTTTGCTGGGGGACCCGCCTGGAACCCCGACTAAGTTCACCCAGCTTTGGCACACTTTCAGAGCGGAAATCCTCTTCAATAACTGAAAAAACAAAAATGCTTGTATTTTTGCTCATTCACATTTAGATATTAATGTGTCTCTTTATGCTAAAGTAGTTATATGTTCTAATGTAATGTTACAGATTCAAGTGCAAGCCAACAAGGTTGCACTAGAAGTGGCTCACCTGCAAGTTCTCCTGGACCACTAGGGCAATGCCCCTTGTACTGTGGCTCAGATTCCTAATTCGCCCTCCTCCTCCTGCGGTCGGTTGCCCTCTTGGGGCCGGAAGCGGAGTGATTCCATACGAGCTCGCTCCCAGCCTCCTGCTCAGAGGGATTCTCGGCCTCCCAGGCGGGCTCGTTCTCCTTCGCCGCATCCTAGTCAAGGCTAGCACTCTAGTAGTGCACCAAGGAATAGTGGTGGCAGTTCTAAGTGGCCTTCAAATGCTCCTCCTATTTCTAGCTCTGGTTGGCCCTCCACTGGCAAAATCTTTCCACGGCTTGCTCTCGCAATCTCGCCTCGACGCAAGGATAAAGATAAAGAAAAGAAAAGAATGATGATGGTTGGGGTGCTCCTCCTGACGTCACTCCTAACCCTGCTGATGTATGGGGGAAACATCTGGATGACCAGGATCCCCCAGGATCTACTAGCACTACTTTAGCTGCTTAGTTTTCATTCTGTTGTTTAATTTCTGGGCTAGGCCCATGTGACATTTGATATTTTGGTTTTTCTGGGCTGGGCCCATGTGACTTTCAGGGTGTGCCTTCTTACCACCCGCCCCTTTTTTGTGAATTTGTAATTTTATCTCTTTTAATATAGATAACTGGAAAATTCATCAAAAAAAAAAATCTATGTTGTTGCATGTATTTTCCAGATGAACAAAATGTAACTCCTGTAAAGGCCATGAGCTTGAGATTGTATTGTAACTCTGTTTGTTGTTAAATAATGCAATGGCTCGATCTTTTGGAGGGTGGGGTTTTTTACCCGAAAGGGTTTTCCCCACATAAATCTATGCATTCATATGTTTGTATTCCATGCTTATTGATTCTATAGTTTTGAATTTGTACACGATGTTCAATCTGGCTTAGTCTGCATGTACTTTTCTCAGAAGGGTAAATTTGGGAAATCACTATGCTTGTTTCCACTTTATGGCATAGTAGTTTGTGTCCTTGAGGTTATTTGAAGAAAATAAAGTCACTAAGGCACTGTTGTTCTTATATGTTTCGTTCTAAGATGACCCCCGATTTTTCCCAACAGATTATGTTATATTGTAGATGAATTCCCCTTCTTGAAAATCCATACTTGCATGCTTTTCTAAATTCTTCATGCCCTATAACCAACAAAAATCATCTACTTCTTATCCTTTTATGGTGTGTACTATCTTCCTCCAAAATTAAGGTTTAACCCAAATTTATTTTGTTAGCCCTTTTTATTCATACATAATCACATAGGTCCTACATTATACATTTTTTCTACTTGTGAAAGTTTAGATTCCCCTTTTCTTGTATCCTCTAGTTCCTCATTGCTAGATGCTTCATCATGTGATTCAATATTAGATCTAGTTTATATATTTATATTAACACATTATTTTTTATCCCATGTGCTATCTAAATCTAATGCTTTACCCCTATCTTCTTTGAATACATTGATTGGGTTGTGATACATGTAACAATACCCCTTCTTTGAATACATTAAGGGTTGTGATACATGTAATTTAATACCCCTTATTTGTCTCTAAACTATTTTTGTAGTTCAAGGATCTCCATGATGCCTTTTTAATTATGATCTAATTGGCTTTCCTTATCACATGTGATATTGAAAATTATGAGTATGTCTTGTCAAATATAATATGCGCTAGTGATCTACAGATTTAGGTATATCAAGCATGATGTTTCTCTTCCTATATTTTATAATTCTCATTTTATTAAAGATCCACATATTGATTCATTTAACTTGGTGATAGCAAGTGATATCATGATCTAGTTTATCTAGTTACATGCTAAATATTTTATTGATATATACCAAATATGCTCATGATATGTTTGTAATTTATGTATTTAAAAAAAATAAAAAATTCCTTATTGAATCTTTTTCCAATTGTATTTGTTCCATGGAATTCTTAAGTTCAAGAATCTTTGATTTAATTTGTCCAACTCCACTTATAGCATCATCTCTCACTTTATTTCCTTGCATGTAAATTCATATGCAATACACAACCTCTTGACTTTAAATTCATTTTCCCTTTTCCTTATTGAATCTTTTTCTTGTTGTATTTGTTTCATGGAATTCTTAAGTTCAAGAATCTTTGGTTTCATTTGTTCAACTCCACTTATAGCATCATCTCTCACTTTCTTTGCTTACATGTAAATTCATAAGCAATACAAAACCTCTTGACTTTAAATTCATTTTTCCTTCTTATTATTAAATCTATTTCCAATTATATTTGTTCTATGTGGAATTATTAAGTTCAAGAATCTTTGATTTCATTTGTTCAACTCCACTTATAGCATCATCTCTCACTTTATTTGCTTGCATGTAAACTCATATATGCAATACTTGAAACCTCTTGAATTTTTTTATTTATTTTTCCTTTTCCTTATCGAATCTTTTTCCAATTGTATA